>VDFB02338670.1:0-141015 GCA_007258455.2 Sequoia sempervirens | reverse complement strand
TCCTCTTAGATTATTTAGTTGCTTATTCTTATCTTTTGTTTTTCTCTTCCTTTTGCTTATTTTTTAATTTTTCAAGGTTTTTGGGTTTTAGTTTTTTAGGTTCTCTTATGGTTTTCGTTAATTTTTATAATTTGGTGGTTTTTCATCAATTTAGAAGAAACTTTGGTGTCCATATGATGACACCACAAAACAAAATATTTATTCCACAAAAAATATTTATTAGTAATATTTTATTATTAATTACGGCGAGTTCAGATTGAAAATAAGGTCTTGATGAAGGTTTTAGAGTATGTTTATTAAAATGAAAATTATGGCCAAGATTTTAATAATGAGCACATTTATTTAGTTATTTATTTAGTCATTTTTATTTGTTTGATATTAGTCATTTATTTAGTCATTTTTATTTGTCTGATATTAGTCATTTATTTAGTCATTTAGTTGTGACTTTTCTCGATGACCAAATTAGTCACTTATAAATGACCAAATTAGTCATTTATTTTCCAAATACTACTAGTGTTAGTCATGTGACTAAATTTTTTAGTCACGTAGTCATTTATTTGCCAAATTCTACTAGTGACAACTATCATACTTGGAAAGCTCATATGACCATAATTCTCATGTCTAAGGGTTTATGGTCCACTTTGGATGAAGTAAAACCAACATTGACTCATCAATTCAAGATATTTCAATATAGGAACAAGACAGATAAGGCTATGGTTTTGATTTCACTGCATGTTTCAGACTATCTCTTGTTTCATTTGGAGTCTTGCAACACTCCTAGGGCTATGTGGATAAGGTTCAATGATCTTTTTGGCACCATCAATGAGTATAGAGCTCTACAAATTGAGGAAGAATTAACATCACTAGTACCTAATTCTTTCCCCTCTATTGGGGAGTTCTTGCAGAGGTTTAAGTCACTCAAATCTCTTTTGCAGGGTTGTGGGAAGAATAAATATGACAAAGAATGTATTTTCCTTATTTTTTCTAAGCTTTGAGGGTCATTTCAAGTATTCTCTTCTACTTTCTACTGTACTATGGATGCATTGGGTGATGCATTTACCAAGCCTACTTTTGAGGTTTTTTGTGAGTGTTTGACTCATGAATAGACAAAGTTAATTTGGTTTGAATCTCTTTTTGATTCCAAAACCCAAGCATTGGTAGCACAAACATCTAAAGGGAAAGAAAACAATAAACATAAGCCCAAGATAGATTCTTCATCAGGTAGTGAGCATTCCTCCAAAACATCTCAAAAGTCAAAACAAAAACCTCAAACCACTCCTAAGTATGATAAAACTTCTAAGTCTGGTGAGTCTTCCTCCAAGTCGAAGAAGAAATCAGGTGAACCTTGTAGTTTTTTTGGTAAGGAGGGACATCTAGTAAATGAATGTTAGAAGAGATTAGAGGCTTTGGAGGAATACATGCAGTAGCATAACATCTCCACCCCTAAATCTTCTTCCTCATCTAAAGGTAAAGGTAGTGTTCTTTCTGCACATTCCTTACCTTTTACAACTCCATTGATACTTGATTCTAGAGTGACACATCACATGACACACTCTTAGGATTTGGTCTCATCCCTTTCAAATTGCAGGACTACTCAGATTATAGTTGGGGATTCTACACATATTTAGTGTATTAAATTTGTCAATCTGGTACCAATAGGATAGTCGAGTTTACCCCACATGATGTAGTTATTTGTGACCTTCATGATCCTGATATTATTGTGGCTACTAGAAGTGTTGATTCTTCTTCTCATTTATACTGATTTGATGGGTTTGAGAGTTCAATTGGTCAAGGCCCATCCTTTATAGCACATGCATACATTATGAGCATGTTGTGGCATGAACATTTCATCATGTCAATTATAGATATCTCCAACAGATGAGTACACATGCAATAGTGTCCAGACTCCCTAAGAATATTTCTTGTATTGATGGTGTTTGTCGAGGATGTGTTCTTGGAAAAAATCATTGGGATTCTTTTCCTACGAGTAGAGCCACACTTTCCAAGGAAACCTTAGAGTTGTTGGAAATAGGATGCCATTTAATTGCAAATCCTAAACATTAATTATTTCATGTATCTCCTAGATTCTTGGAATGTGTTCAACAACACTAAGATTAGGATGAGATTAATATTTGATGAAATAATCATGATTATTGACATTTGTAATTAATTATAAATGTAAGGAGCATGTGAGGGCGTCCATAGTGAGTTCCTAAATAATAGGGGCACATGGGGCACCCACATGGTAAGGTGACACTCACCTTGTGATTCAGTTAACTATACGGAGTAACATTTAACACTTATGAATGCATGTAAAGATCCTAGGAGTTAGGGTTTGATGTTTGCATGCTTGAAGTTTAGTTTAGTTCAATTTAGTTCAGAATCAGTTTAGTTTAGTTCAGTTCAGTTCAGTTTAGTTCAGTTATGGTTCAGTTGTCTTCAGTTAGTTTCAATTGTATGTTAGTTAACTTTGGTTAACTTGGAATGCATGGCTAATAGCATTGAGTTGTATGACAGATAGCAGGGACTACCTCCAATTAATAGGGGATGACCATTCTTGCATGAATGGTGTTGAGTAAATGTTTCAGTTAACTAGAAATCACTTGGAGCCAACTTGGGCACCCAATATGCTTTCTTGGATTTACCTCTCTTGCATGATAAGATATTTTTGAAGGCTCAGTTAAGTAGGATTACTTATGGGTGCCAACTTTGAGGAAGAGCTTTGGAATTATCACCAAAGTGAAGGATGAGTTGTAGCTTCAGTTTGGGATGCCCAAATGCATGAAGCACATGTTGTAAGCTTTAGTCTTCATAGAATAACTCAACTTGAAGTAATATGGCGTACCTTTTCAAGGGCTTGAGCTTGTGCATTGTAATTATCACCATTTGGAGATTACAAGGTTGCATATTGTCTCTATATCTCATTCAAGTTGAAGAGAGGTTTTATAATTGTTGTTTGTAGGTGTGAAGAAGATTGGTAAAGATAGAAGAAGCATTCTCAAGCAAGAATTGAAGCTATTGTAATTCAGAGATTGAATAATAGAATAATTCTTGGTGGAGCTTTTTCTCGAAAGGGTTTCTCCACTGTACATCTTTTGTAATCTTTCTAATATCCTATCTAGTTCTTCTATCAACTTTTGTCTTCATTCTACAATAGTAAAATGGATTAATCAAGATAATCGCCCACAAAGAATATATGTAACAAAAGAAAGCTTACTTAGATCAGCAATATTAAAGTTTTACAGAGTATTAAGCTAAGAAAACACCTCATTTTTCAACATTTGGTATCAAAGTTGAGGTTGGGTAGAGTATTGGGACACCTTTCTCTTAAATTTTGAAGGATTTATTGGCTTAGTGGGAGATTTTATTATTTTAGTAATTTGCTGATTTTGGAATTAAGTTTTTTGTTACAATGAATTTGAGGTTAGATATTGAAAGGTTCAATGGTTCTAACTATGAAATGTGGAAATTAAAAATGGAAGATCTTCTTGAAGAAAGAGATCAATGGTTAGCGGTTAATAATGAGACAAAGACACCTACAACTATGTCAGATGAAGATTGGGCTAAGTTAGATAAAAAGGCAAGAGGTACAATTAGATTGTGTCTTGTTGATGTTGTTCTTTTAAATGTTTCAGTGGAAACCAGTGCATATAAATTATGGAAAAGAATAGGAGACATTTATCAAACAAAGAGTCTAACAAATAAGTTGTATCTAAAAAGGAAATTATATTTATTGAAAATGAAAGATGGTGATTCAGTAGCACAACATTTAAATGCTTTCAATTTAATTCTCAGTCAATTAGCATCTGTAGATGTAAAGCTTGAGGATGAGGATAAGTGCATTTGCTTTGCTATTTACCAGATTCTTGGGAAAATCTAATAGTTGCAATTAGTGGTAATGGTGCAGATCCAAAGATGGACAACATCATTCCTACTCTCCTATCAAAGGAGATGAGGAGGAAATCTAAAACTAGCTCCCAAGATGCCTTGCTTGTAAGAGGTAGGCCTAAAGAGAAGGAATCTAAAGCAGACAAGAAAGGAAAGGGTAAGTCTAAAGGATGATCAAAAACCCCTGGTAAGAGTAAGGTAAAGTGTTGGAATTGTGGAAAACCTAGACATATCAAAAAGGATTGTAAGAGCAAGAAGAAGACTACTGATGCTTCTACAGAAAAATCTGATGACAGTAATGATGCATTAGTCATTTCTTCTAATACTATTGTTGATAACTCTTGGCTTATTGATTTAAGTTGCTCCTATCATATGACTCCTAGAAAGGAGTGGTTCTCTAAGTATACTACATATGATGGAGGAGATGTCTTCTTTGGAGACAACAACACAACAAAAGTTGTTGGAAAAGGAGAGGTAAAATTATGTTTCAGTGATGGTAGTGTTAAGACCCTTAATGATGTTTTACATATTCCAGGACTTGCAAGGAATCTACTTTTTGTCTCTAAGTTTAATGATTCTGGAATGCATGTGACATTTGACAAAGGTGGTTGCAGATTGGTGAAAGGGAATATGGTGGTTGCTAAAGGATCTCAAATTGGGAATTTGTTTAAGTTGAATATCTCCAATGTAAATATTTTATCAAATGTAACTGAAGTTGAAAATACATGTATGCTATGGCACCATAGATTGGGCCATATAGGTGAAAAAGGTCTTAGGACCATTCTTAATAAAAAATTGGTTGACGGTATTCCTAATTATAATATTGGCAAAAATGACTTTTGTGAGCACTGTTTGTTTGGAAAGAAATCTAGATCTAAATTTCCTAGTGGTACAAATAGAGCTAACAGATTATTAGAGATTATTCACTCAGATGTAATGGGTCCTGTGGATATTGACTCTATTGGAAAATCTAGATACTATGTCACATTTATTGATGATGTCTCAAGATACACTTGGATATATTTTATGCATAACAAATCTAATGTGTTTAATAAGTTGAAGGAATTTAAGGCTTTGGTTGAGAAACAATCAAATCATAAGATAAAAGTGTTGAGATCAGATAATCTTGGTGATTATTGTTCTAAGGAATTTGATGATTATTGTAAGCATGCAGGAATAGTGAGACAAAAAACTACTCCATATACACCTCAACAAAATGGAGTAGCAGAAAGGATGAACCAAACCTTAATGGAAAGAGCTAGGATTATGTTAAGTAGTGCTAAGCTTGAATGGTCCTTATGGGCTGAAGCAGTATGTACTTGTTATTTAATCAATAGATCTCCTAGTTCATCTATTGAAGATAAAACTCCTTATGAGATGTGGTTAGGTAAGAAACCTAGTGTTGCACATTTAAGGATCTTTGGTTGTCAGGCTTTTGTTCACGTGCCTCAAGAAAAGCGATCTAAATTGGATCCTAAAGCACAAAAATTCATATTCATAGGTTATGGTGAAAATGTAAAAGGTTACAAGCTTTGGAATCCACTAACAAGAAAAGTTTATTTATCTAGAGATGTTATGTTTAGGGAATTTAGAGCTTATTTAGGAGAAGAACAACCAAAGGAGAAGGATACTTCTCGAACAATGCATTTTGAGATAAATACTGAGAAGCAACAAGATGCACATGTTGAAGAACAAGTGGATGAATTGGAAGAAGAGAGTTCAAAGAGTTCTCCTGAAATAGAGGCTCAAGATGAGCATATTGAGGAACAAGAAGAAACTCCTTTGAGGAGATCCACAAGACAATGGAATCCTATTGATAGGTATAGCCCACCTAATTTCTGTTGTATTTTTTCTTTAATGAGTACTAATGATGAACCCAGTTCTTACAGGGAAGCTTTGTCCTCAGACGAGAAAAAGCTTTGGTCACAAGCTATGCATGAGGAAATGGAATCCTTGGATACTTGTGACACATGGGATCTTGAGAGTTTTCCCAAAGATAGAAAGGCCATTGGTTGTAAATGGATATTTAAAAAGAAGATTGGTGCAGATGGGGGTACAAGGCTAGATTAGTAGCCAAGGGCTACTCCTAGAGAGAGGGAGTTGACTTTAATGAAATCTTCTCTCCTATTGCTAAATTAACTTCTATTAGATTCTTTTTATCTATTGTTGTTGCTTATGATTTTGAAATTGAGCAAATGGATGTGAAAACTGCTTTTTTACATGGGAATCTTGATGAGGAGATTTATATGAAGCAACTTGAAGGTTTTGTTGTAAAAGGAAAAGAAGAATTGGTTTGCTGGTTAAAGAGATCTTTATATGGATTGAAACAGTGACCCAGAATGTGGTACCAAAAGTTTGATGCTTTTGCATTAAAAATTGGTTATGTTAGGAGTGAGGAAGATCATTGTGTTTACATAAAAATTATTGATGATCAGCTTTTAATTATTATCTTGTATGTTGATGACATGTTGTTTATTGGTAACAACAAGGTAATGATTAGAGAATTGAAAGCACAACTCTCGAACACATTTGAGATGAAAGATCTAGGAGCTGCAAAATATATCCTCGGTATGGAGATCAGTAGAGATAGAGGTAATAGAAAACTTTGCTTAAGTCAAAGCAATTATGTTGATACTATTTTGAAAAGGTTTAATATGCAAGATAGTAAACCAATTAATATTCCTTTACCAGTTGGCACGAAGTTAAGTTTAGATATGAGTCCTAAATCTGATTTTAATTTTGAGGAAATGTCTGAAATTCCATATGCTAGTGCAATTGGTAGTTTGATGTATGCAATGGTCTGTACAAGACCAGATATAGCACAAGCAGTAGGAGTTCTTAGTAGGTTTGTGTCTAACCTTGGTAAAGAAAATTGGACTTATTTTAAGAGGGTGTTTAGATATTTACGAGGGACTTCAAATTACTATTTAGTTTATAATATCAATAGATCATTGGACATACAATGATTTGTTGATTCAGATTGGGCAGGAGATCTGGACAGTCAGAGGTTGACAAGTGGTTATGTGTACACTTTGTTTGGAGCTGTGGTTAGTTAGATGAGTAAGAGGCAGCCCACGGTTGCTTTGTCCACCATAGAAGCATAGTACATGGCTGCCACACATGCATCTAAAGAGGCAGTTTGGTTATAGAGACTTGGGTTAGGTATTGGTTTTAATTGCAAGCAAGTTAGGCTTGAATGTGATAATCATAGTGCTATTTGTTTAGCCAAAAATCCTATGTATCATGCTTGTACTAAACATGTAGATGTTCAGTATCACTTTGTGCGAGAAATGGTTGAGAGTGGGAAAGTATTAATTGAAAAAGTTGACACTTTGATTAATGTTGCAGATTATCTTATGAAGCCAGTTCCTATAGATAAGTTCTCATGGTGCAGGAAGGCCACTGGCCTTGAGTCCTATACTTGATTTAAATTTATTATTCCTTGTTTAGAATAATTGCAATGTATAATTTCAAGTGGGAGAATGTTGGAAATAGGATGCCATTTAATTGCAAATCCTAAACATTAATTATTTCATGTATCTCCTAGATTCTTGGAATGTGTTCAACAACACTAAGATTAGGATGAGATTAATATTTGATGAAATAATCATGATTATTGAAATTTGTAATTAATTCTAAATGTAAGGAGCATGTGAGGGAATCCATAGTGAGTTCCTAAATAATAGGGGCACATGGGGCACCCACATGGTAAGGTGACACTCACCTTGTGATTCAGTTAACTATACGGAGTAACAGTTAACACTTTTGAATGCATGTAAAGATCCTAGGAGTTAGGGTTCAGTTTAGTTCAGTTTAGTTCAGTTCAGTTTAGTTTAGTTTAGTTCAGTTCAGTTATGGTTCAATTGTCTTCAATTAGTTTCAATTGTATGTTAGTTAACTTTAGTTAACTTGGAATGCATGGCTAATAACATTGAGTTGTATGATAAATAACAGGGACTACCTCCAGTTAACAGGGGATGACCATTCTTGTATGAATGGTGTTGAGTAAATGTTTTAGTTAACTAGAAATCACTTGGAGCCAACTTGGGCGCCCAAGATGCTTTCTTGGATTGACCTCTCTTGCATGATAAGATATTTTTGAAGGCGCAATTAAGTAGGATTACTTATAGGTGCCAACTTTGAGGAAGAGCTTTGGAATTATCACCAAAGTGAAGGATTAGTTGTAGCTTCAGTTTGGGATGCCCAAATGCATGAAGCACATGTTGTAAGCTTTAATCTTCACAGAATAACTCAACTTGAAGTAATATGGCATAGCTTTTCAAGGGCTTGAGCTTGTGCATTGTAATTATCACCATTTGGAGATTACAAGGTTGCATATTGCCTCTATATCTCATTCAAGTTGAAGAGAGTTTTTATAATTGTTATTTGCTGATGTGAAGAAGATTGGTAAAGAAAGAAGAATCATTCTCAAGCAAGCATTGAAGCCATTGTAATTCAGAGATTGAATAATAGAATAATTCTTGGTGTATTTTTTTCTCGAAAGGGTTTCTCCATGGTACATCTTGTGTAATCTTTCTAATATCTTGTCTAGTTCTTCTATCAACTTCTATCTTCATTCTACAATAGTAAAATGGATTAATCAAGATAATCACCCACAAAGAATATATGTAACAAAATAAAGCTTACTTAGATCAGCAATATTAAAGTTTTACAGAGTATTAAGCTAAGAAAACACCTCATTTTTCAACAAGAGTTGGTACATAGTGACCTCATGTCCTTTTTGACTACTTCATTTTCAAGGGCCAAAAATGTGCTCACATTTATTGATGACTTCTCCAGGCATACATGGGTGTACTTTCTTAAGTACAAGAGTAATTTCTTCGATTCCTTCAAGATCTTTAAGGGATTTTTGGAGAAGCAATCTAGTCTTTCTATCAAGAAAATACACACAAATAATGGGTGGATTATGTTAATCAAACTTTACAAAACTTTTAAACTAAGCATGGTTTGCAACATCAACTTACAATTCCATACACACCTCAATAGAATGGTTTTGCTAGGAGAAAGAACATAACTTTACAAGAGATGGCCAACTATATGATTCAATCACGAGATATACATTCTTTGTTTTGGGTTGAGGTAGTTAATTGTGCCAATTATATTCAGAATTGTATGCCTCACAAGGCATTACAACATATGACTCCCAAGGAGGCTTGGTCGCATGTCAAGTCTGATGTATCTTCATTTAGAGTCTTTGATAGTGAGGCTTGGGCATTAATTCTTGAATCTCAACAAAAATCCATGGAGAGGAAGATCCAAACATTCACATTTGTTGGCTACTTCGAGGATGCTAAGGCATACAAGTTGTTTGATCCTAATTCTAAAGATTTCTTGTTTCGACGGGATGTCCAATTTGATGAGCACTTTCCTTAGATGGATTCGCCATCCCCAGCTTCTCCTCATCACCTACTACTCACTCCTCAATATTGAGGATTACTCATCTCTTGAGGTTGAGGATGATGCTCTAGCTATCCCTCCACCTCTAGATATTTAGCCTTTACCCAAGTGGACCCATAATACTATTGATGTAGTTGGACCTTTGGCAAGTGATCCTTCAAAATCTCATTGCACTCATGCACATACATCAATTTTTTAGTCTTTTGAGTCATACTATTATGGATGATCCTCATAATTTTTCAGAGGTGATTAGTATTCTTGAGTGGGATAGTCCTATGGCAGATGAGTATTCTTCTGTGATGAAGAATCATACTTGGGATCTTGTTCCTCTTCCTTAGGGAAGAAAGTTGGTTCAGTGCAAGTGGGTTTACCATACCAAATATGTTGCAGATGGTTCTATTGATAAGTATAAGGTCATCTTGTTGCAAAGGGTTTTTCTCAAGTCAAAGGCATTGATTATTCAGAGACCTTTGCCCTCATTTCCAAGATGAATTCTATTTTCCTTGTACCTTCCCTTGCAACTTCACAGGGATGGTCACTATTTCAAATGGATGTGAAGAGTGCCTTCCTTCATGGTGATCTTCATGAGGAGATTTATATGGAGCAGCCACATGGTTTTACTGAAGACTCTTTGCTAGTTTCCAAACTTTGTCATTCACTATATGGTCTCAAACATGCCCCTTGAGCTTGGTATGATAAGATGGACACTTTTCTTCATTCTGATCTCATAGTTTACATTCAAAGATAGGAGGGTGATCTTTGTGCTATATGTGGATGATTTGATCCTTATAGGTGGTTCATCCTCCATGATCCAAAATTTTCAACAAGCTTTGATGGAGCAATTTGAGATGACAGATCTTAGACTTTTGCATTAGTTTCTTAGTTTATAGGTTATTCAATCATTGGATGGGATTTCTATATTTTAGAAGAAGTATGCTCTTGACATGCTTTAGAGATTTGGCATGCTTGATTGCAAGCTTTCCCCACACCATTCTAGTTAGGTGTTGTATTTTCTTCCACTTGTACCACTCCTCCAATAGGTGCTACATTATGCAAGCAGTTGGTTGGTAGTCTTTTGTACCTAACACATTCATGCCCTAATCTTTCATTTGTGGCTGGCCTTGTCTCTCAATTCTCACATGATCCACATGAGAGTCATTGTCAAGCTTCCAAACAAATTTTGAGATATATTCAAGGCACCTCACATTATGGTATTCACTATACATCAAGAGATCCTCAGATAATTGGCTTTACTGACTCATATTGGACTGGTGATGTCAATGATAGGAATTCCACTTTTGGATTTATTTTATGCCTTTGGTTCTAGCCCCATTACATGGTCTTGCAAGGAGCAATCTGCTATTGCATTATCATCCACAAGGGTTGAGTATCGTGCAATGGTTTTGGCCATCCATGAGGTTTTGTGGATTCGAAAATCATTGAATGAGTTTGGTTTTCCTCTTGATAGTCCCACTATTCTTTGGTGTGGCAATAAGTTCCATTCACATTTCTTGCAATCCAATGGAACATCAACATACTAAGCATATAGAGATCCACATGAACTTCATACGATAGTTGATTCAGGATGGTTTTCTCACCTTCAAGTAGATGCCTACAAAGGAGCAGGTTGCAGACATCTTCACACAACCTTTAGTATTTCCTTGTTACCTCCAGTTGTGATCAATGCTTGGGGTGAAGGAAGTTGTCCTTGGGGGGTCTTCATGAGGCATCCTTCATGTTTTTTTACATGCTTTCATCTCTCTTTAGGAGGGGATTATTTCCCATGAGGTTTTCTCTAGTTATGAGATATTTCTTTAATTGTATTGGATACCTCATCATGCCTAGTTGTCGCCCATTCATTATTTCTTTGCTTTTTATGCATTGGTTTTTAGAGTTTTTATATACTCCCTAAAGTTACACTTAAGGGGGGATGTTAGAGTATTCATGCATTATATAATAATTAATTAATCTTTAATTAATTCTAATTCTAATTCTCATGCACTTAAGCTAAACTTAGGATTGTTTTTTAAATTACCTAAGTGCTTTATTTATGTTAACTAGAGAGCTAATATCTGATCATTGCATCTCATCACACTGGATGTTGACACTTGTCACAATCTAATCCCTTTTTAATTTAAGGTTGCTCTTATAAAGCATTCTCTCCCTTGTATTATTCATTATGTAAGCATTTCTTTTTGAGGAATAGAATATCTTTGTTTTGCAGAGCTCTTACATGGAAGGTGTTTTGTTCATTGTTTGATCCTACATCTCATGTTTCATAAATCTAACAGGATTGGTTAGTCTATTAAGAGAATACAAGGATTTTATTAGAGATGTGTGGCAATGAAAGCACAACAATGTTAGAAGCCCTACCTAGCTTCAACACTTGAGAGAAATCTCCAAATAAGGCTAAATTCTACCCACTCTTAAATTTACAAGGAAAAAGGATAGGGGAAAAAGTCTAAGAAACAAATGCCATTATCATAAAGATAATAATTATATGTCACTTGACTAAAAAAGGTGTCCATAATGAATGATTTTATAATGAACCAAACTCTAATTAAATTTGAAATAAAATATACAAGAAATCATACATATCAAATATGAAATAGTAACATAGAAGGATAGAAACCAAGGTAAAATTGAAGGTGTATAAGATAAAACAAGTTCACCATTTTATATGGAAAAATTAAAAAACCCTACATAAATATCTAGGGTAAATAAATGCAAAGAGGTAATAATAAATGAAGATCCCAAATATTTGAGTTGTGTCAAAACATATAATCAAATTTGATAACAGAATGAAATAACAAAAATCAAATGCACACCTTAGTGTTGAGGAAAAGAGTATTGAAATAACTGTGATAAATGACAATAACCCAAAATTTGAAACTAGATGTAAGATGAATGGTCTACGGTGACTAAGCCATGTGAATTACATGATTGTGGATGATCTTGGGATATTCTTCCACCTATAAGTTTGATCATTGCAACTACGATTCTAACTTGACCTCTATGGTATTAACCTTATGCTATGAAATAGAACTTGTGATTTTTAGATTGTTGGTCTATAATAAAACATTTCTTGATGTCTATATACCTACAATTGAAATATTTATTGTGTTGAAGAGCAACATTGGAATATGTTATACTAGAAAGGAAGATGCCTAGCTTTTAACCTTTTGCCTTAGTCAAGTCTGATTCAATTATTTTGATAAAGTTGGAAGGCAAATGCAAATGTTGGGGTTACAATAATGATAACTTGAGACTTAAAAGATGATTCAATGATGGTGTGTAAGGACTAGGCCTTTGGAATTTGTTGATATTATCAATATAGTTGATTTAAAAGAATGTTACCATAGGAGTATAAGTGATTCTAAGTGGCTTGAATGTTAGAAGTGTGATTCTACAGGGTAAGGGGTGGACTTGGATGATAAGTAATCTTGATTTTAAATTATTTATGGATGTTCTTTTATGCATGTACCAAGCACATAAACAATAATTGGTATCATAGCCAACATAATGACTAGTTGAAATTGAGTTAGCTTAAGCTTGATATTAAATTGAAAATTAGAAAATATAGATTAATCTAATACATACAATTGTAATTTTACTCTAATGACTAATTATTTTGCAAAAAAAAAATTATATTTATAAAAAATAATTTTAATGTAAAATCATTAAACTTATCAAATCAATCAAAATCGTATACTAAACAATATACTTAAACATAAATATAAAATAACATAAAATACAAAATACAAAATTACAAAATATACACTTTTTCAAACAAACAAAAACAATTAGACATGGTTTGAACACATGCAGTAACAACATTGATTGACATCTCAACAACTTTAGTATGTAATGAATGTTGGTGATGTACATGTTGATGGAATAATGCACTTTTTTAAGGCAAGGCGTGTATTGTAATTTGTACGTGGCAATGGAATCTTTAAAGTCTCCGCCCCTTCGCCGCAATTTAGGCCGGCTGAAATTTAGGGCAAAATGATATTCACTGGTTTATATAAAGTTGAGGGATTTCACTCACGCAATAAGAAAATTATAATTACTTAGGTTTAACGTTAAAGTACATTTAATATATGTAAATTAGAGTTGGATAAATAAATGTTTTTGTTTTAGGAAAATTAATTGTAAATGAAAAGGTGTATTTAGTATTTGAATTAAAGTTGGAATATGAGTGTTTATGATTTTTAGGAATAATTTTCTTTTACAGTGTTTAAAAAATTGATGTCTTTGAAGTATATTATTATTATCTAGTTGAATGAAAATTTCTATGATCTTATTCATTAGGGTTCTTGTTCTTTGTCTGTATGTAAGGATTGACAATATTTATGTTGAAGGTGTGTCCTATATGAGCTTTCAAAGCTCATTTTATCCATGAAAAGCCACCAGAGACTATGTTGTGTCCTATATGAACTTTCAAAGCTCATTTTCTCTACAGACAGTTGAAAAGCCACCATAGACCCTTGTTGATCTCAACCGTCCATCATTTTTCATTGATTTTCCTGCGAAAAGCGGTGAAGTAAAAAGTTAAAAAAAATAATTAAAAAAACACAATAGAGTGAAAAGCTCAAGTTACCTACGCCCCCATTGCCACCTCATTTTTTAATCCTCCTGCGGCACCTGCTGTTTTCATTTTTAATATTAATCAAGTTGATAAAGTAAAGGGGGCAAGACTTATATTTAGCTTATAATTATTTTCCATAAAGTAAAGGGGCGGGACTTATATTTAGTTTATAATTATTTTTAGTTTAAAATTATTTTATTAGTTTATAATTATTTTATTAATTATAAAATAATATAAAAGGAGTTTTCACACAATAGTGAGAATTTTTAATTAATTTATTGATAATGTGATTATATAGTTTTACTTATTATTTAAGTCTAAGTAAAATAATTTTATATTATTGATATACATTTTAAAATAATAAAGAATAATAATAAATAAAATATTCAATAGTTTTAAGTAAGGTTATTTGTTCCTATTTTAATACATGTGCATACAAAATATGATTAGAAAAATTATCAAAAATATATAATAAATAGTTTGATTTTTATTAATATATAATGTTATATTATATAACAATATAATAGTTAATACATAAATAATAAATATAATATAATAATATAATACTGACATAAATATAATAATATAATAGTTAATACATAAAATTTATTATTCTATAGTAAAAAAAAAATTTTAAAAATTAATAATATTATTAAAATCATTTTCTAAATGACCTACCAATTACACAAATGTTCAACAAATAAACCATTTTTTTCCTAATTGACTTTCCACACCTCTTCGGCATACCC
Organism: Sequoia sempervirens; assembly: GCA_007258455.2. Taxonomy (NCBI): domain Eukaryota; kingdom Viridiplantae; phylum Streptophyta; class Pinopsida; order Cupressales; family Cupressaceae; genus Sequoia; species Sequoia sempervirens. The sequence goes on along the minus strand of VDFB02338670.1, from coordinate 126,369 downwards.
ATTGCACAAGGTGCCATTGCTAGTTATAAATACACATTGCTAGTTATAAATACCTTGGAAAATTTGTTGAATTGTGAGAGTTCACATTCTTCTGAGCCACCAGCTATGATAATAATCATTTTTATGATCTTGGACAACTATTGGTAAACAACAACTAAGTTTGTAATGGTTTAGATGTGAATTCTAATGCAAGTATTGATTCTTTTTGGTGCTCCAAAACCAAATGGTTTTAGGAATGTCCTTTATAATATGGACAATGTTTTTTTTATTTTTTAATGATGAATTAATGTTTAAATATTTTTTTCAAATACTAAGACAATGAATATTCACACAAACATGTACCAAGTTACCTTCCAAAAATTAGGAAGAAATGGTAGGAGTTGACCATTTCTTTTTTTAAATTTAAATTTTAGGTCAAATCTACACCATGTTGGATATATCCTATACATCATAGGCCCAAGATGGGGAAGACTAGGCCTTGGTATTAGGAATGGATATGTGAAAGAGTGAGCTAATATAAGGTAAATGAGTGGGAATAGGTGTAGATAAGGTTAAGATAAGATCAAATGTATGGAAGTGTGTGTGAGTGAGAATAAATGAGGATAACTAGGGATTGGGGAACGAACCAAAATTAGCATAAATGTATGTCACATTTTTCTATGTAATTATATTAAAACATTCCATCAAAATAGATCCAAAACTAAATGGGAATTATGTAATTACCATTATGATTTGCCTCCACTTTGAGGTGCATGTGTATCCTACAATGAACATGGAATTTAAAGCATAAAAGATCTCACAAACACGCATGAAAAGCAAATATTTACCATGAAAGGATATGGGGTCCATGCAAAATAATGGACTCACTTAATGCCTATTCAGTTAAGGTATCTCAACCTTACAATCCTAATGTTCATGTCTTAATCTTTTGTATGTTCATTCTAGAAGATTATTCACGCATTTGGCTAACTATACCCTACACTTGTCTTCAATTTTTGCACCTCTCATGGCTAATGAGATCATCCAAAATACTAAAATTTGCTATATAGACATCACTCAATCATTTGAAGGTAGTCAATTGAAAGTTAATATAGTTATTTTGTTTGTGGAGCTCAACATTCATATTCTATTGCAATATTATTCAAATTATATAATTCCCACATATTATGCTCATTTATAATCAAATGGTTGTGGCCTATCATGTTAGAAGCCCATTGTAGTAGATTGTAATTCTATTATGTTCATGAATGAATAAATATCATATTGTTACTCAATTATTGATGCAAAGGATAAACAATTGACAAAGACAAATGTTTACAAATTGGATTGAATCTTTTAAAGGTGTCTCAAACCCTACCTTTGCAAGTTTCCTACAAGCCTTTCTCTCAAGGCTCAAACCCTCAAGAAGGTCCTAATTGGTGTTTATTGTAACGAACTCACTCTTATTCCTTCTTAGGCTTCTTGAACCTTCAATACACACCATAGGGTTTCTGCAAACCCCACTCAGCTATGGTGAACTCAAAACAAATGTATTTTGCATTAAAGGCCTAGGGTTTTAATAGTTTTTTGAACAAGGAACATACACAGACTAGCATAACTCACACATATGTTGAATTTGTGGACTCTCTTTTGGTGCAAACCTGACCAACAACATGCAAAATGTTTTCACCAAGTTTCATGAAGTTTCAACGGTTAAAACAAAAGATATGATTTTTCTTCTCTTGCTAGAAACCCTAGCTCTGTGACAGGGCAACTAGTAGTGTTTTTGATATATCTTGATCAAAACATCATGAAATCAAACCAAACAAATTGTATTTGAACCTACAAACAAAAATCTAACATTCCATCCATTCACAGACTTGACATAGCCTCGTACAAGGCCATACAAAACCGTTCTTTGACTATTTTAACATAAAACTATCAAAAATCATGAAGAAACAAGGTATTTTCATGAAATATTTCTCCCATAGCTTCTTGGAGTGTTCTCTTTCATTTCTTCAATGTGAATGAACATGAAAAATAGTTTTTGATAGAGGTATAAATAGGTTTTGAAGGGACCTAAAACCCTTTACAATAAAAAAAAGGGCTACAAATAAAACAACCTGCAACCAACCAAACCCCAGCCCCCAAAAAAAACTCGTTAAGATTTACATTTAGAACTACTCTTGTGGGAGCGAAGAGTCATGTCAAAATAAGGCTTAGAGAATTTTTCTTTCTTGCCCTTAACTGTAATACATCCTTCTTCCACTTGCGCTGCCTTATCATGCCAAGCCAACATACTATTTTCCTGAAAATGAATGCATGCACCCACAGTCTCAGAGATGTCATCATTATTCTTTAGTGCAGGCATTGACGGATCAGAGAAGCCACCATAAATGATAACCGGAGCGCATTCACCAGAAATGGCGAACAAAGACCCAATCTCACGATCTTTAGGGGTTTCAACATGATGTTCAACTTCAGCAACCCCACCAATTGAGACATCTGGAGGGGATGTCTCAAGAGCCTGTGATTCTGATGCAACCACCTTAGAAAAGGTCCTATGTCGATCAACATTCTTCTCAACCGTATAATGTTGTTGAGAGGCACCTTTCCACCATGATGTCAATGTTTTTTTCTCAAATCCACATTGTGTAGCAATCTGACCTGTTTTAAAACATCTTCTACAATGGAAGGGAATCTCTTCATAGTCCAAAGATTGGACCCAAGAACCCTTAGAAGTTTTAATTAAAATCTCAGTAGGCAACCCTTTTGAAACATCCATTTCAACCAAAATACGAGCAAAGGTGGAATGAAGTATGTTAGAAGTAGCATCATCTACCAGCAAAAAATCACCTAGGGCATCTACCAACATGAAAAATAGTTACCAATTAAAAATACATTGCTTTTCCATGAAAACCTAAAGTCCTTTTGCATCAAACTTGTAAAAAATGCCCTTTTTCACAACCTAAACTAAAAGAAACATGTAAAGAGACCTTACAAGGTCTAGAATGGTCTTCTAAGACCTTACTAGACTCAAAAAACTCAAAACTAGAGTTGAGGAACAAAATCCAACCCTTCAACAAGCCAAAAATGCCTAATAGATTCAAATTTGCATTTTGGCGAGAAAAATCAAAAATTGAATTTCTAGGCCTATTTACACAACCTAAACCATTGAACATGATCCCAATAGACCCCCTAAGACCTTTACCAACTTAACAAAGACTCATAACATCAAAATGAGTATAGAAACATCACCAGAGTGATGCTCCTGCATCATACTCCTAAGGGAAAAAGAATGAAATCCAAGTTCCACCTAAGAGGAGGTCTGCAACAGTCTTTCCATGCTTGATGATGTCTTATTCTACCATCCATGTGGCATAGTCATATTGAATGTACTTCCATTTGACCAAATATTGAAAGTATTGCTTGCATTTGGTCTTCTTGCTCTCTTTGGTGTCAAGAATGCACTTTAACTCTATTGGTTTGGGTCCTTTATCCAATCAACAACGGATATCTTCTATGTACCTGTTCCTTCATTAGCAATGGAATCCCCTTTGTAAGGGTATAAGTTAGCAACATTGAAAATTGGTGATATGCCTACTCCACTAGGTAATTCTATCTCATAGGCATTATTGGAAAACTTCATAACAACCCTACAAGGACCTATTTTATTCATCTTCAATTTGGTATACTCATCTTTGGGAAACCTTTTCTTCCTGAGATGTGCTAAGAAAATATCTCCAACCCTAAAAATGACCTCTCTTCTTTTCAAATCTTCCTTTTGTTTGTACTTTTCCATACTAGCTTGGAGCTGTTGTTTCACTTATTGATGTATCTCTTGCATAGAAATTGCAAATTGTTCACCCTCTGCACTTTGCTTCTCCATACCACTAAGGTCTCCTAGTTCAAATACTCCTCTTGGTTGCATGCCATAGACCACCTAAAATGGACTCATCCCAATGCTCCTATTCACTGAGTCATTATAAGCAAAATCTGCTTGGGGTAACATAAGATCCCATTGTTTAGGATGATCCTTTGAAAGGAATATTAGTAGGTTACCTCGGCTCCTATTGACCACCTTAGTTTGGCCATCTATCTAAGGGTGGTAGGCTGTGATGAGAGCTATTTGTGTTTGGCTAAGTTTACTAATGAGCATTCTAAATTCTAGCCTTGGAAAATATAGCTAGCTCACAATATACAAAACTTCTTGTCATCTTCTGTGCAGGAACCTTCTTGTCTTCAATCATTTCTATGTGGAATCCTGCCACATCATCTCAGTGCATTCTTTCTTCCAACGACCATATTTACCAACACATTCATGAGGCATCAAATCTGTCATACATGGCAGTGTACACATTAGCATTTGATTGGATATTCCAAACATGGATTTTCACCTTAATATATGTAGTTAATAAAAGACACGTCCTATATTTATTATGTATTGTTTATGCCACTTCAATGCATAGACATGAATTCCAATTTCCTCATTATTTCCATGTCAAAAGAGGTTTTCATCTACCAAAACTAATTGAGGAGAATAACATGTGATAGAGATGTGCTTGGAGGAAACCAATAATATACCCATTTTCTATTTTCACTTGTTGTTGTAACAGAGTCATTTTAATAAATGGCTAGCAAATGCGTGAATCGGTCATCTCCAATTTGTTGGTTCTAGGCCAAACAAACTATATATTATTGTACGTAGAAGTTTTAGATTGGAGTTGTATATATATATCAGCTCAAAAGGCAATTTTTTTAGTACACACAGAAAATTGTAAAGAGATTTTTGTATGCAGAATTTGTAGTGATTTTCTGATAAATAAAATGACAGTGTTTCTTTTGATCACATAGAAGGACATCCTCGTTCTCTTCACCTGCAAGCTATGGAGCAAGGGCCCACTCCCTGGTGATGCATGATGAAATTTATTTCTTTTTATTGTTAATATGTCTGTGTATTATTTCCTTTCAACTTGGTTCAATTATAATAGATTTAAAACTTTAATAGCTGCATAATTTAAATTCTCGTACCTTTATTTCATTATGATTTATTTAGTTTAGCAATGTGTTTATTTTAGTTCTTGATTGAATGTTGTTTTTGTATTATTTGCAAGTGTGGTTTGTAATTCATTTAAATTTTGTAATTCGTGTGAGTTGTTGTTCCCGTCGCCAGGAAGTGATAGTTCTTGTCACCGAAATCAATCTTCATTTTGATTTTTTGTATGTTTATTTCCATAGCTGCATTCATAACCACTCATCTCACAACTTTTACCCCTTCGATTGGAATATAGCCATGACACCTCTCGCAAGTCTATGCCCCTGGATTGATACGTATAGACCAAACTGAAATTTGTTATAAAGCATTAAATCTTTCTTATTATTTGTACCTAGTGTTGGCCTATCAGGCTAAGCTAAAACTGAGATTTGTACCAAGCTTTCTCCATAATGTTCTCTAAAAGTTCCCTAGAAACTTGCTATCTCTATCAAAAACTATGCTCAACGACAATCCATGAAGTCTAACAACCTCTTTGAAGAACAAACCTACAACATATGAAGCATCACTTGTACTTTTGCTAGGGATAAAGTGAACCATTTTGGAAAACTTGTCAACAACTACATAAACTAAATCAAAACCCCTTTGAGTCTTTGGTAATCCCATAACAAAGTCCATACTAATGGATTCCCAAGGAAAATTTGGAATGGGCAAAGGTTGGTACAGTTTTGCATTAGTGTTGCTCCCTTTTGCTTTTTGACATATAGTACACCTCTCCACAAATCTTCTTACATCTGTTTGCATCCTTGGCCAAAATTAGTTCCTCCTTAGCTATTCTAGTGTCTTGTCGAGTACAAAATAACCTGCCATACTCCCACAATGCTTCTCCTTGATGAGATTTTCCCTCATAGAAAATTTTGGCACACAAAGTTGTGCTCCTTGAAACAATAAACCATCTTGTATAAGATAATCTAGCCACTTCTCTCTATTAGTGCCAATAAGCTGCTTCCAAAGCTCATAAACTTCTTTGAAATCCTCATTATCCTCATACATCTCCTTGAGTGCTTCAATCCTTGAACACTTTTTAACTAAATTTCTTGCACCATTAATGTTCTTTCGCTTAAAGCATTAGCCACCTTGTTACTCTGCCCCTTCTTGTTTTTTATTGTGAAAGTGAAAATTTGTAGGTACTCAACCCCCTTAATGTGCCTTTGACTGAGTTTTTCTTGGCTATTTATGAATTGAAGTGCATGATTGTCTGTATAGGCCACAAAATCCCTAGGTAGAATGTAGTGTATCCATTTTTTTAGTGATTGAACCATTGCATACATCTCTAAGTCATATGAAGAGTACTTCTTTGCATCATTCAATTTTTCACTAAAATATTAGATTGGCTTATTGTCTTGGCTTAAAACTACCCCTATTGCATGTCCACTAGCATCACATTCTATTTGAAAGACCTTATTGAAGTTAGGTAAGGTCAATATATGCTACTCAGTCACTCTCTTTTTTCAGATATTGGAAACTTTTATCAGCTTATTCAATCCACAAAAACTTCATTTTCTTATCCCCTTTAATAGTGTCTATGATAGGTGCACATATATGGATGAACTTTTTGATAAATTTCCTATAAAAACTTGCAAGACCATGGAAAATTATTACCTCTATAACTTATCTAGTGTAGGCCACTCCAATATGGCCTTCACTTTGCTTGGATCCATCTTCAACATTCCCTTTGAAACCACAAAACCAAAGTACGACAATTATATCTTCATGAACTCACAATTTTTAAGGTTTATGAACATTTTTTCCTCTTATAGCCTTCTCAACACCAAATTCAAGTGATACAAATGTTCTTCTTTGTTAGCACTGAAAAACAAATATACCATCAAGGTAAACAACAACAAACATACCAATGTATGGCTTAAGGACCTCATTCATGAGTCTCATAAAGGTGTTGGGTGCATTAGAAAGGAAAAATGGCATAACAAGCCACTCATCTAGGCCCTCATTTGTTTGAACACTATTCTCCACTCATCTCCTTGTCTTATCCTTATTTGATGGTATCCACTTTTGAGATCTATCTTTGATAAGTAAGTTGCCCCACTTAAACAATCCAATAAGTCCTCTATTCTTGGTAGTGGAAACCTATATCTAATTGTTAGCTTGTTTATTTCCCTAGATTCAATACACATCCACCACTCACCTCCTTTCTTAGGTTCCAAAACAGTTGGAACTACACAAGGACTAAGCCTCTCCCTGATTAACCCTTTGTCAAGAAACTCTTGTACTTGTTTTATGATTTCTTCATTTTGTTGGGGTGTCATCTTATAGGCTACCGTGTTTGGTAGACTAGCCCCTATTATAAATTATATATGATGACTAATATCTCTTATTGGAGGAAAGGAGTTAGGAAGTTCTTCCACAACTATACCTGCATAACCTTTCAACATGTCTTGAATCTCCCATGGCAACTCATCAATTGTTGTTGTTGTTATGGCAGTCCTAGGTCTGACCATCACTGCAAAACCTATCTCTTCCTCTTCCATTTTCTTTAGAAAATCTTTTTCACCCACTAACATCACACTTGATCCAACCTTTTGGTTTTTATCTTCCTCCTTCAAAGGTGCTAAGGTATAGGTAACTCCATCCTTCTCCAAAACATAGACATTCTTCATACCATCATGCATTGTTTTTCTATCGTATTTCCAAGGCCTACCAAATAATACATGGCACACATCCATAGGGATGATATCACATAACACCTTGTCTTTGTACCTTCCTATTTGAAACTCTACCTGACACTGTTCATTGACTAGTACTTGTTGTCCCTTATTCAACCATGAGACTTTATACGGTGTAGGATGAGGTAATCTCTTCAAATTTAATTTCTCTACCATCTCAAAAACAACTAAATTATTAGTACTACTAGAACCTATAACAACTTGACAACACTAACCTTGGCACTTCCAAGCAGTCTTGAATAGTGAATTCCTTTGAGGTGGATCCTTCTCAATTGGAACCTTAATCAATGTCCTTCTCATCACCAAGGATTCTCCTTTCTCTGGTTCTTTTGGTTGTGGTGAGGAGTTAACACTTTCTTTATCTCCCCCTTGAGGAACTTGAGTTCTTCTTTCATTCCTAAAGGTGGTAGTTAATTGCTCTTCGAACACTACCAAGCTTGATGACTTGTAAACTTGTTGCACTTGTAGAATTTACCCATGAAACCATTGAATCCTCCTCCTTATCCAAATCTACCCCTAAAGTCATGCCTTCTTCCTCTAAAACCTCATCTTGAACTTGATGCTTGTTCTTGTGAGGTGCCTGACTCACCTTGGATTCTTTGTGACTGTCCTCTACTAGCATATGGACCTCTACCTATGAAATTTCTTCCTCTACCTCTATTCTATTTTTCTTGCTTCCTATTCAGCTTCTCCTCATTCTTTAAGGCTAGTTGATAAAACTCTTCAAGTGTCTTGGAGCTTATAAGGCTCAACTCATCTTGCAAGCTATAATTAAATCCAATCAACACTTGATATATTATGTGTACCTACTCCTTCATTAGCAATGACATCCCCTTTGTAAGGGTATAAGTCAACAACATTGAAAATTGGTGATGTGACTACTCCACTAGGAAATTCTATCTCATAGGCATTGTTGGAAAACTTCTTAACAACCCTACAAGGACCTATTTTCTTCATCTTCAATTTGGTATACTCACCTTTGGGAAACCTTTTCTTCCTGAGATGTGCTAAGACAAGATCTCCAACCCTAAAATTGGCCTCTCTTCTTTTCAAATTTGCCTTATGTTTGTACTTTTCCACACTAGCTTGGAGCTGTTGTTTCACTTATTGATGTATCTCTTGCATGGAAATTGCAAATTATTCACCCTCTACACTTTGGTTCTCCATACCACTGAGGTCTCCTAGTTCAAATACTTGTCTTGGTTGCATGCCATAGACCACCTGAAATGGACTCTTGCCAATGCTACTATTCACTGAGTCATTATAAGCAAACTCTGCTTAGGGTAACACAAGATACCATTGTTTAGGATGATCCATTGAAAGGAATCTTAGTAGGTTACCTAGGCTCCTATTGACCACCACATTTTGGCCATCTGTCTGAGGGTGGTAGGCTGAGCTAAAACTAAGATTTGTACCAAGCTTTCTCCACAATTTTCTCCAAAAGTTCCCTCAAAACTTGCTATCTCTATCAGAAACTATGCTCAACAATAATCCATGAAGTCTAACAACCTCTTTGAAGAAAAAACCTACAACATATGAAGCATCACTTCTACTTTTTCTAGGGATAAAGTGAACCATTTTGGAAAACTTGTCAACAACTACATAAACTAAATCAAAACCCCTTTGAGTCTTTGGTAATCCCATAACAAAGTCCATAGTGATGGATTCCCAAGGAAAATTTGGAATGGTTAAAGGTTGGTACAATCTTGCATTAGTGTTGCTCCCTTTTGCTTTTTGACATATAGTACACCTCTCCACAAGTCTTCTTACATCTGTTTGCATCCTTGTCCAAAAGTAGTTCCTCCTTAGTTGTTCTAGTGTCTTGTCAAGTCCAAAATAACCTGCCATACTCCCACAATGCTTCTCCTTGATGAGATTTTCCCTCAGAAAATTTTGGCACACAAAGTTGTGCTCCTTGAAACAATAAACCATCTTGTATAAGATAATCTAGCAACTACTCTCTATTAGTGCTAATAGGTTGCTTCCAAACCTCATAAACTTCTTTGAAATCCTCATTATCCTCATACATCTCCTTGAGTGCTTCAATCCTGGAACACTTTTTAACTAAATTTATTGCACCATTAATGCTCTTTCGCTTAAAGCATCAACCACCTTGTTATTTTTCCCCTTCTTTTGTTTGATTATGAAAGTGAAATTTTGTAGGTACTCAACCCACTTAATTTTCCTTTGACTAAGTTTTTCTTGGCTATTTATGAATTGAAGTGCATGATTGTTTGTATAGGCCACAAACTCCCTAGGTAGAATGTAGTGTATCCATTTTTTTAGTGATTGAACCATTGCATACATCTCTAAGTCATATGAAGAGTACTTCTTCTTTGCATCATTCAGTTTTTAACTAAAATATTAGATTGGCTTATTGTCTTGGCTTAAAAATACCCCTATTGCATGTCCACTAGCATCACATTCTATTTGAAAGACCTTATTGAAGTTAGGTAAGGTCAATATATGCTACTCAGTCACTCTCTTTTTTAGATATTGGAAAATTTTATCGGCTTATTTAGTCCACACAAACTTCCTTTTCTTATCCCCTTTAATAGTGTCTATGATAGGTGCACATATATGGCTGAACTTTTTGATAAATTTCCTATAAAAACTTGCAAGACCATGGAAACTTCTTACCTATGTAACTTATCTAGGTGTAGGCCACTCCAATATGGCCTTCACTTTGCTTGAATCCATCTTCAACATTCCCTTTGAAACCACAAAACCAAGGTACGATAGTTGTATCTTCATGAACTCACACTTTTTAAGGTTTATGAACAATTTTTCCTCTTGTAGCCTTCTCAACACCAAATTCAAGTGATACAAATGTTCTTCTTTGTTAGCATTAAAAACCAATATACCATCAAGGTAAACAACAACAAACATACCAATGTATGGCTTAAGAACCTCATTCATGAGTCTCATAAAGGTGTTGGGTGCATTAGAAAGTCCAAATGGCATAACAAGCCACCCATATAGGCCCTCATTTTTTTTGAATGCTATTCTCCACTCATCTCCTTGTTTGATCCTGATTTGATGGTATCCACTTTTGAGATCTATCTTTGAGAAGTAACTTGCCCCACTTAAACAATCCATTAAATCATCTATTCTTGGTAGTGGAAACCTATATTTGATTGTTATCTTGTTTATTTCCCTGGACCTAGTACACATCCTCCACTCACCTCCTTTCTTAGGTTCCAAAACAGTTGGAACTACACAAAGGACTAAGGCTCTCCCTAATTAACCCTTTGTCAAGCAACTCTTGTACTTGTTTTCTGATTTCTTCATTTTGTTGGGGTGTCATCTTATAGGCTACCATGTTTGGTAGACTAGCCCCTGGTATAAATTATATATGATGAATAATATCTCTTATTAGAGGAAAGGAGTTAGGAAGTTCTTCCACAACTATATCTACATAACCTTTCAACATGTCTTGAATCTCCCATGGCAAATCATTAACTCTTGTTGTTGTTATGGTAGTCCTAGGTCTGACCATCACTGCAAAACCTATCTCTTCCTCTTCCATTTTCTTTAGAAACTCTTTTTCACCCACTAACATCACACTTGATCCAACCTTTTGGTCTTTATCTTCCTCCTTCAAAGATGCTAGGGTATAGGTAACTCCATCCTTCTCCAAAACATAGAAATTCTTCCTACCATCATGTATTGTTTTTCTATCGTATTTCCAAGGCCTACCAAATAATACATGGCACACATCTATAGGGATGATATCACATAACACCTTGTCTTTGTATCTTCCTATTTGAAACTCTACCCAACACTGTTCATTAACTAGTACTTGTTGTCCCTTATTCAACCATGAGACTTTATACGGTGTAGGATGAGGTAATCTCTTCAAATTTAATTTCTCTACCATCTCAAAAACAACTAGATTATCAGTACTACTGGAATCTATAACAACTTGACAACACTTACCTTGGCACTTACAAATAGTCTTGAATAGTGATTTCATTTGAGGTGGCTTCTTCTCCATTGGAACCTTAATCAATGTCCTTCTCATCACCAAGGATTCTCCTTTCAATGGTTCTTCTAGTTGTGGTAAGGAGTTAACACTTTCTTCTTCTCCTCCTTGAGAAACTTGATTTCTTCTTTCATTCCTAAAGGTGGTAGTTGATTTCTCTTCTAACACTCTAAAGCTCGACGACCTGCAAACTTGTTGCACTTGTAGCATTTACCCATGAAACCATTGAATCCTCCTCCTTGTCCAAATCTGCCCCTAAACTTATGCCTTCTTCCTCTAAAACCTCATCTTGAACTTGATGCTTGTTCTTGTGAGGTGCTTGACTCACCTTGGATTCTTTTTTACTGTCCTCTACCAGCATATGGACCTCTACCTATGAAAGTTATTCCTCTACCTCTATTCTACTTTTCTTGCTTCCTATTTAGCTTCTCCTCAGCTTTTAAGGCTAGTTGATAACACTCTTCGAGTGTCCTGGAGCTTGTAAGGCTCAACTCATCTTGCAAGCTATACTTCAATCCATTAAGGTATCTTGCAACCTTGTCACTGTCATCCTCCATGTTTCTTGATCTAATACTCAACTTGTAAAACTCTTCAATGTACTATTTCACTCTGATATCCTTTTGTTTCAAGTTCTGCAATCATGTAGGCACTAGGCAAGAATTTTCCCTTCAACTTGGAAATCATCCTATCCCAAGAAGTAATCTTGGATTTTCCTTTCTTTAGATCCTTTCTTCCTAAACATAATCCCACCATAGGGATGCATGACCTTTCAACTTGGCTCTGGTCAATATTACTTGCTACTCTTCAAGTACCTCCTCAAACTCAAAGTACTTGTCAAAATCCCCTATCCAATCTAGGAGTTCTTCACCATTCAAACTACCTACATATACTGGAAGTTCCATCTTCACCTTGGTTCCTTCACCCTTGACTGTCCTCAATAATCTTTACATCCTCACATCATCAACATCTCTCTCTTCTTGAGGTTCTTCTTATGGGGGTTGTGCTTCATTCACCACTTCTTTTTGGTCACTCATATCCCATGTAACCACTCCTCTTCTTTGGTTAGCTTCCATTGTAGTGAGTCTTGCATCCAAACTGACTCTCATTTCCCTCATTTCTCTAGCAAGGGCTTCTCCCAATTGTGTTGCTATTCTCTCTGCCACCCTTTCAACATTGTTGAGTCTTTGAGGCATTGTACTCATTTTGGATTCTTAACCCTTGTATTGGTTTCCTTGGCTTAGCTTTTCTTTGATACCAATAATAATGTAGAGGATAAACACTTGAAAAAGAAATTTTTTTATAGATTAGATTGAATCTTCTGAATGTGTCTCAAACCCTACCTTTGCAAGTTTCCTACAAGCCTTTCTCTCTAGGCTCAAACCCTCAAGAAGGTCCTAATTGGTGGTTATTGTATCAAACCCACTCTTATGAATTCTTAGGCTTCTTGAACCTTCAATACACACTAGAGGGTCTCTTCAAACCCCACTCAACTATGATGAACTCAAAATAAATGTATTTTGCATTAAACCCTCAAAGGCCTAGGGTTTTAACAGTGTTTTGAACAAGGAACATACATAGACCAGCATAACTCACACATATGTTGAATTTGTGAACTCTCCTTTGGTGGAAACTTGACTAACAACATGCAAAAGATTATCACCAAGTTTCATGAAGTTTCACTAGTTAAAACAAAAGATGATTTTTTTTCTCTTGCTGCAAACCCTAGCTCTGTGACATGGTAGCTAGTAGCGTTTTTGTTATATCTAGATCAAAAAATCATGAAATAAAACCAAACCAATTTAATTTGAACTTGAAAAAAAAATCTAACACTCCATCCATTCACAAACCTAGCAAAGCCCCGTACAAGGCCATACAAAACTATTATTTAACTGTTTTAATAGAAAACTGTCAAAAATCATGAAGAAACAAGGTATTTTCATGAAAAAAATTCTCCCATAGCTTCTTGGAGCATTCTCTTTCATTGCTTCAATGTGAATGAACATGAAAAAGAGTTACCAATCGAAAATACATTGCTTTTCCATCAAAACCTAAAGTCCTTTTGCATCAAACTTGTAAAAAATGCCTTTTTCACAACCTAAACTAAAAGAAACATGTAAAGAGACCTTACAAGGTATGAAATGGTCTTCTAAGACCTTATTAGACTCAAAAAACTCAAAACTATAGCTGAGGAACAAACCCCAACCCTTCAACAAGCCAAAAACACCTAAGAAATTCAAATTTGCATTTTGGCATGAAAATCAAAATTTGAATTTCTAGGCCTATTTACACAACCTAAACCATTGGACATGATCCCAATGGACCCCTAAGACCTTTAAAACTCAAAAAAAAATCCTAACATAAAAATGAGCATAAAAACATCACCAGAGTGATGCTCCTGCATCAATTATTTCATCAAGTTTCATTTATTTTATTCATTTAGTTGTAGTTATGCATATTAAACCTCTATAAAATGGTATCAACATACTTACTCTGAATTAACCAAATATTTATGTAACCTCGATCCCTTCTGATCTTCATCCCAAGAATTTATTTTGCAGCTCTCAAATCCTTCATATCAAATGTACCAAAAAGTTGAGTCTCGAGCTCACCAATCATCACCTTGTTGTTACCAATAAATAACATATCATCAACATGCAGGACAATAATTAGGATTTGATCATCAATAACATTAATGTGCACACAATGATCCTCCTTGCTTCTAATAAAACCCAACTTTAATGCAAAAGCATCAAACTTCTAGTACCACATCCTAGGTGACTATTTCAAATCATACAATGGTCTCTTTAACCTGCAAACCAATTGTAATTTTCCCTTTACAACAAAACCATCAGGTTATCACATATAAAACTCCTCCTCAAGATCCCCATGCAAGAAAGGATTTTTAACATCCATTTTCTCTATCTAAAAATCACAAGCAACAACAATAGATAATATGAATCTAATAGAAGTCAATTTAGAAACAAGAGAGAAAATTTGACCAAAATCAACTCTCTCTTTGGGAGTTGCCCTTAGCCACTAATCTGGCCTTGTACAACTCTAATTGATCATCTGCTCCAAATTTCTTTTTAAATACCCATTTACATCCAATGGGATTCCTTCCTTTGGGAAAACTAATGAGATCCCAGGTGTCATAGCTATCCAAAGCCATAATCTCCTCCTACATGGCCTGCAACAAAGACTCACTTTCCTTTGAAGAGAGCCTCCCTGAAAGATCTAGGTTCATTTTCAATACTCAATAAAGCAAATATACAATAGAAATTTTGTGGGCTATACCTGTCGATTGGATTTTGTTATCTTGTGGATCTTCTACGAATAGGAATATGGGGCTCTTGTTGTCCTTGATATTGCTCAACCTCTTCTTGATTTTCTTCCTCACATTCTTCATTTTGATGAGTAACTTCATTTGAATCCTCGTCTTCTTCCTCCTCATTCTCAAGTCCATCTCTTTGTTCTTCCCAAGGTGCAACTTCCTACTTAATTTCAAAATGCACTCTCTTTTCCTTATCTTTTTCCTTTGGTTGTTCAGGATCAAAAATAACACTAAGTTTCCTAAAAATCATATCTTTAGAAAAAATATTTTTCTTGGTTAGAGGATTCCATAACTTGTAACCTTTTACATTATCACCATATCCAATGAAAATGCACTTTTCAACTTTTGGATCCAACTTAGTTCATTTTTCTTTAGGTACATGAAAATAATCCTAATATTAGCCAAATACCTTTAAATGTAAAACATAAGGTTTCTTACCTATCCGCATTTTATAAGGTGTTGTTTCAAGAGCCTTACAAGGAGATCTATTCAACAAGTAACAAGCAATACTTACACCTTTTGCCCAAAAGCATCTGTCAAGCCATTAACTACTTAACATACTTCTGGCCCTTTCCATAATTATCTGATTCATCCTTTATGTCACTCCATTCTATTGAGGAGTATACAGAGTAGTTTTTTGTCTAACAATTCATGAATGCTTACAAAATTCATCAAATTCCTCAGAACAATATTCCCCTCCATTATTAGACCTCAAAACAATATTACAATTTGTTTGGTTTTCAACTAGGGCTTTAAATTCTTTAAAATTAGTGAAAACTTCATATTTATGCCTCATAAAATATAACCAGGTATATCTTGTAACATCATCAATGAAGGAGACAAAATATATAGATTTTCTAATTGATTCCACATCCACAAAACCAAATACATTTGAATGGATAATTTCCAATTTATTCTTAGATTTATTACTACCTAAAGGAAAAAACTTTCTATTTTGTTTTCCAAACAACAAAATTCATAAAAATCAAAACTCTCATCAAAATAGGAAAAAACGTCTAACAAATTTTTATTCAAAATGGTTTTTAAACTAGTCTCATTAATATGGTCCAATCTACGGTACCACAACATACAAGTATTTTCATATTTTTTAATTACATTGGTAGAGTTAACAATAGTAGTGGCTTCAAGCCTAAATAGAGTCCCCTTCCTTGTCCCTCTTGCTATCACCAAATTTCATCTTACCAATCTGCAACCATGTTTATCAAATGTTACATGCAATCTCAAATCATTCAACTTAGAAATTGAAATCAAATTTATTGCTAATCTTGGGATATGCAAAACATCAGAGAGGGTTTTTAACCTCCCATCATTGAAACACAACTAAATCTTACCCCTTCCAACAATAGGATATGAAGATTTATCACCAAGGTAGACTTTGCCTCCATCATATTTTTCGTATGTGGAAAACCACTCCTTATGAGGAGTCATATGATATAAGTATCCTGAATCAATTAACCAATGTTCATTAGTCATAATATGAAGAGAAGAAACCAAAGCTTCAACACCTAAGTTTGAGGATTTCTCTATGGAGGAATCAATTTGTTTCTTTGGATTTCTACATTCCTTCTTCACATGTCCTCTTTTTCCATAGTTCCAACATTTCACTCTGTTCTTCTTCCCAAGAGTTTTAGATCTACCATTAGACTTGTCCTTAGGCCCATTCTTATCTCCTTTAGACCCTCTTTCTTTAGGCCCTCCCTTGACATTAAGAGCATTACCCGAACTATCCATAGTATTGTTTTCTCATTTCCTGTGACAACAAAGTTGCTACAAGAGAATCCATATTTGGATCTTCAAGGTTAGCAGTGATAACAAGAACAAAATTATCCCACAATTCAAGTAAAGAACAAAGAAGCATCTTCTTCTTCAACATTAACATCTATAGAGGCTAGTTGACTCAAAATCAAATTAAATGAATTTAAATGCTTAGATATTGATTCACCTTCCTTCATCTTAAGAAAAAAGAACTTCCATTTCAAGTAGAGTTTATTTATCAGACTTTTTGCTTGGTAGATCTCACCTATCCGATTCCACAAAGCATGTGCAGTCTTTTCATTTGACACATTCAAGATAATAGAATCAACAAGACACAATCTAATAGTACCACGTGCCTTCTTATCCATCTTTTCCCAATCTTCATTATTTTTTTTTGGGGGTTTCTTTCATTTGTTACAGCCACACATTAATCTCATTCTTCAGGAGATCCTCCATTTTCAACTTCCACAACTCATATCCCATTCTGTTAAATTTTTCTAATTTCAAACAAGAAGTTATAGCCATGGTTTCAACACAAAAAATTACAAAAAATAGATCAAGCAAACTCCCAATATAGGTAAAAAAACCTCTATTCTACCACCCAAGACACATAACTGGCCAGGATTTGATATAGAATGTTAGAAAATGAAAGGTGAACAACAATAATAGAAGCTTAAATCAACTGTAAATCAGATCTAACCATGTTTACCATATGGAGTTTAAATCAACAATAACAATGAAAGCATATAATAAAAAATTTAACACCAAACACAATGTTTAATGTGGAAAAACCCTTTCAAGAAAAAACTCCACAAAAGAAGAGATGAATAGCTTGTATTATCAGCAAAATATGATTACAATACATCCACTCTAACTCCTCTTCAACCTTCAATCCGGCAACATAACCCTTGCAAAGGAAACTTCAAGAAAACTCATTGTCATCTCCACTTTCAAGCACCTATTATATAGAAAAATGTAACCCATGAAGAATGACGTCCAAATTGGAAAAATCCTAATGCCACCACCTTGGAATCATCAATTGCAACTCATAATGACCTCTTATAGATTCTCTTACAGCTGTCATAAGGCATCTTTCATGCATGGGTGCCTAAGGATCAAGATAGCAAAGATACCATCATACCCGTCATAAAATCTTATGATAGGTGCCATAGTTATCATAAATGCTCTTTCACTTTATGACAGTTGTCATAACATATCATAATGTTAGGTTCCCAAGGTGGACACTTAGAATCTCCATATTAACCATTTCACCGTTATTGCGACAACTATCCAATAAAAGTAACATAGTAACTTCCTGCTAGTAAAATGATAATTATTTAGGCCAGTAAAAAACTTAATTACCATTGTCGGTGAAACCTTCCACCCCTTATGAGGGAATGCAAAACAATATTAGGAGTAATTAAATTACATGATATTTGTACAAGGTTGATGGCACCTTTATCCCAACAAAAATAACTATTTAATTTAGGGAAGAGATAATGGATAAATAAATAAATAATAATAATTTTTTTAATTAATGTAAAGGAATAGGGATAATTAGTGATGTAAATAATCAAGGAAGAATAATAATAAAGTGAATTAATTAAATCATATGAAATTATTTAATTAATA
The DNA here is from genome assembly GCA_007258455.2 of Sequoia sempervirens. NCBI lineage: Eukaryota > Viridiplantae > Streptophyta > Pinopsida > Cupressales > Cupressaceae > Sequoia > Sequoia sempervirens. The sequence continues at coordinate 107,929 of VDFB02338670.1, read as the reverse complement.
GTAGAATGTGAAATTGGTAATAATTAAACAATTGACAATTATTTAATTATATGGATAAGATGAGAATTAGTGTAAAAACGTCACTTGTAGACTAGGACAATTTTTAGTGTCTACAAATACATATGTATATGTGTACATATATACATATATATATATGCATGTGTATATATATGTATATATATATACACTTGGAAAATTATAGGTGTGCATGTGTATCTATGTATTTGTAGTTCTTGTAAATTTGATTTTCATGAGGTCTATATTGTGATAAAGCTCCTCATTATGAAGAAAAGGAATATCCATATGTTTTCAAGTGTGTGTGTATATATGTATGTATGTATGTATATACATGCGCGTGTGTGTATATATATATGCACATACATAATATGTATATACATGTGTGTGTGTGTGTTTGTAGTTCGTGTAAATTGATTCTCATGAGGCCTATGGAGTGATAAAGGTCCTCATTGTGACAAAAAGAAATATCTATATCTTTTCAAGCCGTATATAACACTTGAAAAGATATGGATGTTCCTTTTTGTCACAATGAGGAGCTTTATCACTCCATGGGCCTCATGAGAATCAAATTTACAAGAACTGAGTTACTCTACTTCACAAAAGATCTTCATTTCATGTCTTCAAACATGTAATATTTTTTTCTTTATACAAATGAAAAATGTCAATAGAGGTGCTCACCTTCCAACAATAAGGTTTGAAGCTAACCCATTCATGAGCTAGGAGGCCTTTTAAAATTAGGTAATCACAAAGTAATAAGTTACAAGGCCTTCAAGTGCACCATAATCCCATGGCTTGGATGAACACTTATGAATGATTGTATACATAGTTGGTAGACTCACAAAAAACTCGCCGAGTTTTTAAAAACTAACAAGTTTTTTTTTAAAATGAGTTTTTTTGAGTTTAACTTGCAAGTTTTTCTCGAATGAGTTTTTCCGAGTTTTTCCAAGTTTTTCGAAAAACTTGCGAGTTTTTTCTGAGTTTTTCGAAAATCTCGGCTATGCAGAACTTAAAGCTAAAAACGTCTTTTTTGATGTTCATTTCATTTCAAAAACACTTAAGAGTTAGCACAAAAGTGCCTCAATGACCTTGTCTTGTGCAATACAACCTTCGGTTGCGCATAAAGAGAGTAGAAGAAAAATCACTGGGTCCTATTGATTTAGATGAGATAGATCCTTACAGTGATTGGACAGGGCGAGATAAGCAGCCTCGATTGTTTACCGCAGATGAGATCCTTGACTTCGAGCGACAAGCAATGGAGGATATGGGTGCATTAGGAGATGTAGGGTTGGAGGACATTCCTAAGGATGTGGATGAGAGTTTTCCAGAGCTAGATACTCAACCTTCCATGCCAGTCGAGGAGCCAGCAACAGTAGCACCGCCACCGCCACCACACACACGCGGCAGGCCTAGAGGACCCACCCCTTCCCTAGCTGCTGCTAGAGACTAGGGAAGAGGAAAGCCTAGCATGTTGTATTTAGTTAATTTTTAGTATTTGCTTCTAGTTCTAGTTTTACTGTTTTCATGTATTAGACTTTCAGGCTTTTAGCCATCGGGATTCCGCATGAGAATGTTATTTTGTAATCAATTTGCATTAAAGTCAATCAAAATTAATAGAAAACACTTTGTACTCATTTATGGACTCATTGGATTCATCTTGTCATTGAATTTTGCAAAAAAAAATGTGTTTCTAATGAAATTTAAGCAATTTTTTAAGTTCCTGAGTTTTTTCGAGTTTTTGCTGAGTTTTTGCCGAGTTTTTGTCGAGTTTTAAAAACTCTCCAATTTTTGGGGCAAGTCTTCCAACTCTGATTGTATAATTCATAATAAGGAGGAGAAAAGGGTGAAAATTTTCATTTGCACAAAGAACACTTCCAAAAATGGTTTCGACAACCCCTATCAACCCCACGTGCATGGTTCACTTTGATAAAATTGAGAGAGTCTAAAACAAATTGTGCACAAATATCCCTATCATGCACACAATATAAACATGTTGACACAACAAACATGAATAGCAAGACATTCAACCTCACATATAAAAAGAAAGTCATAATAAACATTCATACAAATTTCTAAACAAAATAAATTGATTTTCCAATTAATATATCATTAAAAAAGTACAAACCAAACTAAATTATTCTATTATTCATTTAGTACCATCCGATATAATCCAATTAATTACCATTGTCCAATAAATAGTCACAAATTTTATAATTTCAATTTACAACATTTAAAATTATTTTAAATAAACAATCTGAAAAGTGGTTAATTTGTTCAGACTTTTAATCAATGTTGCTATCTAAAGAGTTCATATCTTGCATAGAAACTTCTAGTCAATCTTCATATCGAGAGGCTTCTGATCAATCTTACTATCTAGATAATTCCTATTTTCTAAATAATTTTTAGATAAGAATTGGTAAAGTCATCTTAATGATCAAATCCAAATTCCTCTTCTGCCTTAACTAGTAATAATCTAAATAGGGGATGATTTAAGTTAGAAGTCCTCTGATTCACTGCAATAAATGTCAAGTGCTTGAATGGAACATCAAAAGGAACGCATCATCATTCCTCTGATAATACAGTCTGAAGCACATGGTTTCTATTAAGACCTGCTATGATACAGACAAAGCTTGTGCAATTTTTTTAATTACCATGAACCTTAGATGGCCTAATATGCTGCAAATTTTTATCACCTCCTGCCGCTCTTGATACACAATCATAACAAATAGCCTCAAGTAGCTGAAATCCACATACCCAAGTTTTATGAATGTAATAATCTCAGTGCCCACTAATCATCATTGCTTAGATTCAGTCTTTTGAATTACTTTAAAAACTTCTGTCTTTAGCAGGAATTGGGTATTGCTTATATTGTTAATCATCATTGCTTGTTATGGATAATGTGGGGGGGTATTGCTTATATTGTTAATCATCATTGCTTGTTATGGATAATGTGGGGATATACATCCCTCAGCCAGATGGAATCCTACTTCTCCTTGTAAAAAAATAAATCTATTTGAAGTCTTTTTATTGGTGCAGCTTTCTCATCAGCTGGAATCTGACTCTAGATTTTCTGAGAGGCATATCCTGCCCATTTCTAAGTTGTCATAGTATACTATGACAAACCACCTACACATGCTCTCTGTATAGATCCCTTGAATTTGTGTCAGATAAAATATTATCCCTTAATTTGCATCTTTTATGGACTCTCTGATGCAGTATTCCTTAGTGATGTTTGAAAAACTTTTGTGTTTTCTGATGCTCACTTCTCTACCTCCCTATACCTGTCCACTGCCTAAAGGCAATTGCTCAAGTTCAGATTGCAGACATCGTTGATTCAGTTGACTCAAAGGTAAATCTTTTGAGTAGAGATTGTTGTCTCCATGAGGTTTTCTCAATGACATACTAGGTTGCATATTTTCTTAAAAATGTGGATATAAAAGGAGAAAGCCCACAGTCTATTCCATATGTAATTTGGATATTTGGTTGTTCCAGCTGATTTCCAGGAAGAATAATGTATAGTCTGCTAGTACCATGTGTACTGTTTCAATTTTCTAGTCATGCAGGGAGGAAACCCCTATTTAGACCTTGCATTGATGAATGTCATATGACTAAGTCAGAAATTGCATGTGCACCTCAGAAAAGTCTTACAAGTTAATACAGCATGAACATTCCAATTGTTTCCTAACATAAGCATTATTTAAAAAAAATGCTCTATATATTATATAGTGCCTTTCATAGCTTTGAGTTACAATTTCTATCAATTACCGTTTGGCAGAGTACAATAAAGATCAGTGCAGGACTTAACAGAAACAAATAAAAATGATCAGAGACTGTCTCAAAATTATGCAGCAGCTTGATGGTCTTCCAGCCCATGCCTCATCTACCACTGCAAGTACTGATAAAGTATAATATTCTTTGATCTGTTTTCAGATGGGTTATCTGATCTGAGGCTTCCCACTCATTACTACCCATAACAAGCAGTTGCTCCCAATATCCGGGCATGGAAATCATTTTACTTTCTAGTTCTCAACCTACAAGTTAATAGGGTAAATTGTTGGAACATTTAGCTGGGTACCTATATTTCCCTCTAAACACTGGCAATATGCCATTAACTGTCTTCTTGCTCACTCTGCAACAAGAATGGCCTCCATGCTTTGTACCATCCTTAAAGCAGGTTTTAGTCCACTATTGTCTCTTACCAACCCCACATTTTCTGTTCCCAAAAATCAAAGCTGCTGATCTTTACTCTGTTGTCAGCTATACCAGCAGGCTTGATGATTCTCCGCTTATAAATTTACACACCTATTTCCTACTCGGGTATGTATCACCTTGGGATATTTGCTTTGATTTTGTCAATTAAGAATGGGGAGAGTGAATACAACCTGCAGCATCCTATGCCATCTAAGGTTCATTGTATTGAAGAAACTACAAAAATGTGGTCTTACTCTCAGAAGGCCTTTGAAAAGCCAATGTGGTTCCAACTGTGATCTTTCAGCGGAAGAATGGCATGTTCCTTTGATGTTCCAGATGAGCACTTAGCAGTTTATGCAGGGAGTGAGCGGAGAAGGTTCGTTGTAAAGGCACGTTACTTGAATCATCCTCTGTTCAGACTGTTGCTGGATAAGGCTGAGGAAGAATTTGGGTTCGATCAGAAGGGGGGGCTTACCCTACCTTGTGATCCAAAAGTCATTCAGGGTCTTCTGCTTCTGCTGCATAAAAATGAGAACTCTTTTACTGCTTGTGAAGTGGAGTTTGAAAGGCTTTTGCTATCCTGATTAGTGTCCAATTTTATCAATGCTCCTATGTACATATATGTATATGTCCCAAGAAATCCTACATTTCAGATGGAAACCATAATTGTTCAGCTTTGCATGTTAGTGTAGTATTTTATTGGTCTGTTTGCTTATAGTACCTCAATCATGCAAGGAACTTCCTTATTGCAGTCCAAGTAATGAATCAGCCAAACTTAGTGACAACTAATTTGATAAATTTTTAGGAATCTACTTTTAAATAACAAGGGACATTTAATGTTAAATGCATGTTTTGGTAATAGTTCATTATATCAGCAACCTTGTACACTCTCGGTCACTGCTCTTGAGGAAATTGGATTAACATCAAGGAGGGGTAAGAATTTTATTAAATCAAGAAAAAGTTATAAAGCAGGGGCATTAAATAGCCCTATCAAGTTCCATCAAGTGATCCAACTATTGAGACAAATCCGGGGGTAGTTGACCCTGATCCCCCAAATTCCAATCATGAATATGATCAGAAGCCCATTTAGCCAAACAATCAGCAACACCATTCCATTCTCTAGGAATATGAGTGAAGGTAATAGTGTTTTAAATTGCTATACTGCTTACTAGCTCCATGTGTTTTTTTTTATAGAAACAAAACTCACACAAAACCACCAAGTGGTATTACATAAAACCATGTGACTAATACCATGAGCTTACAAAATCATTAACCCCTCATTTAATATTTGTAGTATGTTTTCCCAATATTAAGTATTATTTCCATGTGCAACCCCACATTAAATATTTAATCTAATGTTACATAAAACACATAAAGTGGACCCAATAATGCTAGACCCATGTGATGCATGCATCCTTAGATTCCCTAAGTGCACCACATAATAAATGAATATTACAGTATAACATTATGCAAGGTGGACAACACACCTTTCCTAACATAAATAATGTTGTGTAGTCACAAGATGTTGAAGTAAGAATACTTTTTGTATTAAATGGTGTTGGAGTGCATGAAATCTCTGAAGGAGAAGTATCAAGAGAAGTCTCCACGTCATTTAAAAATTCAAGTTCTTCCCATTCTTCATTCTTCATAGCTATTTGAAAATCATATGGTAGGAAAGCATCGAGTGGCTTTAGACAAATTTCAACTAGATCCTTTGGGTACAGATATTCATTCAAGTCACCATACATTTCCCAAATCATGGTCCATTGAGTAGGAGGGGAATCTATCCATACTATTGTACTCAATGGATAAAATTCCACATATGAACCAAAATTCATTAGCAATGTAGCAACCATTATTAAGCTTTCAAGATAAGAGAGAATTTGGATTTAATATATTTCACAAGAATTCAATTTTTTTATTACCCATTACTAGAAAATGGGGTTGTACAATTTACTAATTGATAGATCTCAATATTTCAAGTTATAACTTAAGTTTAATAGGTCACAATGATGGTTGAAAAGAATATTTAAATCTATATAAGTAATGAATATGTTACAAAGCACAATTTAAGAGAGTACACAAGATTATGTTCATAAACACAACAAATGGATGGTAAATTTTCATAATATTCTTATTCTTATAGGCGTACCCTTTTCCAAATAGTGAAAGAAATACACCAATAAGAAAAAAAACATATTACAAACTTGAGTTAATCATGTTTATAGGTAAGTTCTAATGAAACAATGATTGAACACAATGATGTAGCAACCATTACAATGGATTTGAAGATAATGAAAAATCAATACAAGCTTACAATGTATTTCAAAAACATTGAAACTTGTGATAAAACATTAGGGATTTGTAGACAATTAGTGATAAAATGTTGATACAACAATCCTCTTCCATCACAAAGAGTTAATAATAAGTATAAATAATTGACTAAATAATACACAACATAAAAGTAAACTAGAATCCAAGAAAATAGATGGGGTGGACCCTTGCCCTAGTGAGCTATTAGGACCTCACCTTTCTTTTTCAAGCTGAATGGATGGTTAAAATGAAGATGACCACTAGATAAACCTCCATATTCTTATAGTATTCTCTCCACACATACCTTATTAGTGTTGTTGCATCAACATCAAGAAAATAGCTCATGTGAGAATCAATGGTCTACATTGCAACCCTTTTTCTCACCCACTACTTCAATCACCTAAGTACAGTTAGATCCAAATCCATCTACAAGTAGGCCATAAAAAAGAACACTGAAGTGAACTAGTTTCAACCCAAAGTGCACTATATTTTAGGTAAGAAGATAGTAGTTGTCAATCCCTAACAAAATGTTTAATGTAGTGTACTGCATTATTGAATGTATTATCATTTCACATATATGATTCATCTAATACATGCAAGGATGGAGGAGTGACAAGTAAATATAGTCGTGTGGGAGTTTAGTGTGGAGTTGTGTCAATTAATATCTTCTTTTTTGACAATAAATTGTGTCAATTTGCATGGGGAAAATAAGTCAAAATGTGAATACACAATGAGTAGATGTTCTTCAATAACAGGGGTCCATACACACCACCTTTGTTCAAATGATATTTTGACCTTCGAAAAAGATATTTGAATAAAGCAACTTTATCCATGTGTCTAAAGGATGAAGAAAATAAAGTATTTAAAATTGTTGGTGTGAATATATTTTTTACCTATCCAATCCACTAGTAGGTCATATTCACATGTAAGTTTACTTAGGTCCTAGGAATATTTATAGAAGTCTTAGTTGTCACTTAGATCTTATCTTTTTGGCATTTAACTCTTGAGTCTCAGGTCATTTAATATTAGTTGAGTTAGTTGTCTCATGATATAGGACTAAAACACATGCCATAATCTTGTTTAATCATATCTTTCACCCTATCTAGATATAAGCAAGAATCTTGTACATTTGTAACATGTCATCAAGAAAACTATTATCTTGTCATACTCTCTTGTGAAAGGTTATCTCTTTTTTTGCAAGTGATTATGTGGCATGAGCTAATTGTCAACTCCTACATGGTATCAGAGTTTCAAATCTGTAAAATCCTTCTTAGATATGAGGGTATTTTTGTGCATGAGTTATTTATAGATTGAAGATCTCAATGAATCTAATAAAGTTGAATATGCTCTTCTCTTGCATCATATGATAATTTAGAGAATAAAAAAAATTGAAAAATAAATAAATTTGGGGGTTTCCTCTTTGTGGGTTTCTATTGCAGGTTGATTTTGAATCTTGTTGGTGCAAATTTGGGCTCAGCATTGACTTTAAAAATTTTGAGTCATTTTTTTCTTTTTGTTTCATCCAAATTGGATTTGTGAGGCCAGATCTATAAGGATTTAAAGTTGGGAGGTGGTTGCTAGATCTAGGAGGTAGCTGATACTCTGGAGCAAGCCAAAATAGACCCTTCCATCACGTCCAGAAGGCCCAAAAACCCTAAGATTGACTGTCAAATCATCAAAGTTGGAGACTTTTTCTCCAGGTCCTTAGAGGTTTTTTCTGCCCCATCACCATTTTTCCATACTATATGGATTCGTACAATCTATACATAGTTGTTGTACAGTCTATAGTTGTTGTCATTCGCTAACATTGATAGATCTATAGAGAATATTCTATATGCAATCAATATATCCTTTGATAGCGTAATTGAGGGTATGGGTCTGCACAAGTGTCTATATCGTACATTTGTGTCACAATACATTGACATTGATTTTTTAATTAAAAAAATTTATTTGGTGGGGCAATTAAATTTGCTAACTTGGCTAGTTTTAAAGCCATAGTCATATGATAAGTGCTTAACATTAAGGACCTTGGTGGCAAGCATAGCTACCACCGCCCCACACCACCAGTGCTTAACCTTTGGGTGACGATATTTTTTCTATCAGGCGATAGCTCACGGTCACATGGAAGGCTGTCGGTAGCCTCTAGACTTTAACTTTTTCCCCTAAGGCCCTAGGTGATCCCACAATACTGGTTTATAATTTTTGGCCAAACTGGACACTGAATTGATTTTTCCTAACTAAATCTTCACTTTCAGACACCTATAGCGACTAAATCGTGAGGAATTTGAAGATCATGAAAAATAATGATTTGTGAAATTTTGTCTGTAGATTCTAAATATATTTTTTTCAAAATTTTTGGAATTAGATTGCACTTCTTTTTCCATCTCCTTCAAAAACTAGTTTTTTTCAGTAAACACTAGTTTTAAGGAGTGACGCTCACCGTATAACACAACTTTTTTTCCATGAATGATAAAATTTCTATTTTTTCAATTTAAATTTGTAACTACGATATCTAGTGCTTCCAATTGGTTTCATAGTGTTTTATTGAATATTTTTCTTTAATCAAGTTTTGAAGTCAAACCAATTAAAATTCAAACATAGGCACCATATAACACAATTTTTTTGTATGTATCGAAATTCTTTTTTTCTTTTTGTTGGATCGAGGACTTCAATATCTGGTGCACTCATATTTTTCAATTTTTTATTTATAAGCTTCTATTTTTCCACATGTGCAAAACAAAGAGCTAGATTTTTGGTGAAAAACCTACATTCACAAGAAATAAAAAATAAATATAATAATCAAATTTAATTTAATTAAAATTATACTTTTTTGGAAGCTTATAATAAGGACTACATACTTACCAAAAAAAAATTTTAAATGAATTCATTTGATCCCCAAAAGTAAATCAAAAGTGGTTTTTTATTAGCATTTTGATAGGTGTAAAGGAGACTTCTATCAGTATGGTTTAAAACTAGTGGGGTTCTCTATCCAAGGGGCTTGGTCTAAGGTGCTTTGATCAAATCCTCTTCGATTGAAATCCTTTAAATGGAACTTTTCAAAGCTTAAATCATTATATTTTCTAAAAATATGTGATTTCAACAAAAATCAGGATCTCCCAGAAAGTGTAAACCACTATTGTGGCAACACCCCTCTAAGATGACAATTTTTTTTAATAGTCATTACTTTTTATCTATAAATCCATTTTTCAGAAATGAGATATCATCAGAAAGCTGGTTATGAGCACTTCACAATGGTGTAGACCATTTTTTCAAACTTTTCTACAGGTGCATTTTATTATTGTTTGAAGTCTGATCTCCCATTTGAACTTCGAGCTCATAAATTTGTCATTTTATTCGATTTTTGTAATTACATTGGCATTTGAAAGATATTCAAGAGCTCTTTAGTCCTATTTATGCACTTTTTAATGATTCAACCCCAAAGATATTTTTGTCAAATTTGTGTATATTTGCACTTTGGTTGATCACTCAGACATCCTGTCACTTGGAAACGTGTTGTTTTGATCCTTGCACTTCATTTTAGTTCTAGGACATGTATCTATCTCCTATTGCTTCAGTTAGATTCCAAGGTTGCTCCATGTTGAGAGTTTTATAATGTTCCTTGGCATTAGGATATAGTCAATTTTTGTTTATGTTGTTTTATTACGATTCTAGAATTGCTCCAAAGAGTTTCCAATGTTTCCAACATCTAACTTATCTTGTCATTTGTTTCTATGATTAAGGTTCTAGAGTTTTCTCCACAGTGTGCTTCTAGTGTTTCTTTGCAACAAATTATTTCATTATGGGAGGGCTACATAGTCTCTCTTCTTGCCTTCCTATGGAGGAAAAATTGATTGTATCTTTTCTCTATTTTGGAGAGGAGTTTTGTTCCACTAGGTTTTCTTTTTTTCGCTGTTTGTGAGAGATTGCATTGTAAATGGGCACCTAAAACGGCTTAGCTGTGAGGACCCATAATAATATTTATGTTTTGCATCATTTGCATAATAATCTATTAATTCTAAGTTGCACTTAAGGAGGGGTGTTGGTGTAACTATATATTTTACCTATCTAATCTACTAGTAGGTCTATTCACATGTTAAATCTATTTAGATCTTAGAAATCTTTCTAGAAATCTTGGTCATCTTTTTGTTTTGCAGGTAATTTTAAGATGTGAACTAATTTTCCACTCCAAAAAAAAAATAAAAAATAAAAATCCATTTCTTTGTTTGTATGACTATATAATTGTTTAATACCAATGTGACATATAAGACCACATCACCCTTTAAATTAAGATGCACCACATTGGACCCTCCGTTATCTCCACAAAAAAATATATTAACTCCTCTGTCAAAGCTTGCAGTATATCTATGGAAGAGTACAATAAAGGACGGAGTAAAGGACAACACGGAAAGGGAAAAAGCAGACACAGTCTCCAAATTTATTCAGCAACTTGAGAGTTGGCTGCTTCCCCCACCATGCTTTTCAGCAGTGCCTTATTCATCACCGCAGTCTTGGAAATCTAGTAGAAGATTCCTTTCTGATATCTACCAGGTAAAGGTTATTTGTTGCAGACTGCCGATACGCAGCGAGTCCATATCAAATAGTTGCCCCCGATATCCACACTTGGAAATCATTGGTCCAATTTGTGCTTCCTGCTTTCAAATTCATAAAACAACTGGACAAAATGGGCATTAACTGTTTATGGCTCAGCCTGCAAAAGCAATACCCTCCATACTTGGTATCATTCTTATCAATTATTTCAATCTACCATTGTCTCTCCCTAACCCAACATTCTGTTTCCCAATAACCACAATCGATCAACTTTACTCTCTAGTGGCCAGGTTTAAGTTTGTGAACTTGAGCCACCTTGGGCTAGCTGGTTATTGATATTGCCCAATGAGGAGTAGAGTGAAAAAAAATTGCAGCATTATAGGCCATCTGAGGCTCATGGTGGGTGTAAATCATAGAAAGATTGTATTCCTTTGAATGTTCCAAGAGTACTTAGCAGTTTATGTAGGGGATGAGAAGAGGAGATCTGCCATTAGGAATTGCTATTTTGAGTCTTAAGCATAAGGAAATTCTTTGTTGCAATTCTAGAAATGTCTTTAAACCCTAGAACCATCTCATTTGGAAGGTAGTGGGAAACTACTTTTAAATAAATAAGGATATTTTCCACATATCATAACATATGGAATGCATATTGTAGTAATAGTTCAATAAACCAGTACACTCTCACATAAAACATGAATTTTCCACTACATAAACTTGAAGAGAGATTCAAAACATTGGACACTAATGATTCTATGCTATGCCCTAAGCTCTTAAGTATAGAAGAAATTAACATAATATATGAACAGTTGTTCTCAATATTCAGTCTTAGTATAGGTGAATTTAACATAATGCATAAATACTTGTTCTCAATATTCAGATTTAGAAACCATTGATCTAATATGTGTGCAAGTCCTGATTTAAAACCTACACATAAAATGGATTAATGCTTTATCAACGGTCTTTATACTTACCAAATATTCAAATTTATACCATCTTTCACTAACCCCAACTTCTCAATTCCGGATAATAAGCATTGCTGGTCTCAATCTCTGGTATAGTATTTATTACTGTTGAGGCTTAAGGTTTTGGATTCTAACTGTATAGAAATATGTATAAAAATACCCTTCTTACTTGGAAATTCATGACTAAACACCTTAGGCTATTCAGTTTAATTTTGTGTAATAAATGAGAAATATTTAAAATCATTTAGAGTATAGAAGATATACTTTTAGTAAATCATACTGGTTTGTAGCACTGTCATTGGTTTCAAACATCTAATATCTATTTTTTATGTAATTTATAAAACATAAAATGATTTATTGAAACTTAGATTGATTTGGGATGTGGTTCATTTTCTTTCATTCTTTGAGATGCAAAGATAGTGAGTAGATTTTGCAGTATAATAAGTCAATTATTCTTAATGGTGTAGAAAAAAAAATTGAAAAATTTAAAATTTATTAATCAAAATTAACTTTAACAGTTGAATTTCATTACAGTCAATAATAATTTTATATCTTATCTATATAAAAATATTTATCTTATTGATGATTTTATAAATTTTAAAAAATATATTGAGATTCCAAAACGTCCAATATCAATTTCTAAACGTTTTGAATAAAACCATGGCATAAAGTGATTGGACAAACTTAGCCTGATCATGAGACATTGACTGTGCCAGTATCGTGAAAATGATAATAGATTCTATTCGTAGTATTTGCAAATAATAATTTGCACTGTGGGCGAGGCATTCTATAACTAATGGGTGTCGAATGGAAGTTAATGCAAATGGGTGACTGTAATCAAATTCAACAGTAAAAAAAAAAAATTGATTAATAAAAACAAGATAATTTTTTTTTATATGAATAAAAAAAGTAAACATGTCATGTATAGAGGTAGAATATTGAAATGCCAAGACACTATATTAAGTATACATAATGAAATAGAAACTGAATGTAATGTTTTGTAGAGTTCGAGGAATTTGGAATTACACCAAATTCGAGCCTTCCAACTAATGTCAAAAAGGTCTTGAAGCCACACAAGGTTAATCACATCAATGTTCCACTACTGTTGTTCATGTGCTCTGCTCGTACCATGTTCTTCTCGTACACATTTCTTTTTCTACATATATTGGTTGACATGGATTGAATGAATCATGTAAGAAAAAGAGAGAAGAAGAAAAAAGTGTGAAACTGACTTGGACCTTCACGATACTAAAAGATGTCAAAGGCTTTATACAATTTACACTTAAATCTATATTATCTCAATCTCTTGCCTGAAATCTCTCCATAAAAATTTGCCATAGGTTCAAACCTCATGGAACTCTGCACTATCTCAGCTTTTTGCCTGAACTCCCTCCATAAAAGCTAATAGACTGTGGGGGAGTTTTTGTTTGGATAAGAGAAAGAAGATGCTGAACAACTTTTGGGTCACATGGAATAACAAGCACTCCTCTCTGCTCAAACCTAAATTCCTCTTCAGCCTTTTCCAGCAGCAGCCTAAACAATGGATGATTCAGATCACTAGTCCTTACAACAAATCTTCTCTGGTTCTGCTGATTACCGGAATAAATTGCCAGATGACCCTTCGGAACATCAGAAGGTATATGAAAGCTTGATCTCTGCTCATCATCATCATCTCCATGATAACTATTCCATTCATCTTGATGCAGCAGCGATGAGATCTTCTCTAATGGAAATATAACACAAAAAGATTTATGAATCCTGCGAGCAATTCGAAGGAACCTATGTACACCCTTGGATCTACAGATTTTCATGGTGTAAAAGAGCTCAGAAACCAAGTGGGTGTATTAGTTGATCTGAACTCAACACAAGGTTCTTTTTCAGTTTGAATTGAACTACTCTTGGTTTGTAATCATATATAATTATATGATGTTGGATTCCTGCAGTATTATTTGTGGGAGACGTGTAAGAGATGAGGATTATATTTAGGCCCACATGAATGTTGGACCACCTTTGAAAACAGAACACAGAGGAGCCACGACTCGTTGAAATGTGCAGATGTGGGGAAACACATAATGTTATAATTAGCAAGGAATTTATGGCTATGAATCATAGAGACAGGATTCATGGCTTTCACTGATCTTTGCCAGAGTGATGTCTCCATCTCTATCCAGATAAGGATGAATGAGTTAATACAATTCCACCACCTTGGCTATTTTTGAACAAAAAGGCTTGGTGTGTATGTGTGTGTGTTCAGCCTGCAGGACAATGAAGGCAATAGGCTTTTACCCCAAGGGGGGCAAGAATCTGAACAACTGTCATATGAATAGAGCCAATCTATCTACATTGGAAGGTGTAAAGATGGAGAAAATGTGGGTTAACATGCAGTGGCCGATATGGGTTCCATATTTAGAATTACATAAGAGATAGTATGGGTAGCAGTAGTGATAAATATTCCTTTATTAGGAGGCTATATTATCGCTCTAGAAGAATTGTTATGCAAATTTGTGGCTTAGAATTGGTGATCCTGGTATTTATAGAGTTTTGGTGTGTGCACTCACCTAAATACCAAGAAAAGAGAATTCATAAGACAAGAAGACAAGATGGGTGTCTTTTGGTCTTGACATCCGTACATGTTAATACATTGTATATAACTTTGAGTATGTTGGTCAACACAAATTTCTGGAGTTACAGATGTCCAAGTATGAAGGATGTCAACACAAATTTCTGCAGTTACAGCTGTCAAATTTCTGCAGTTGCAATTACAGATGTTCTGAATACATGGTTGTCAATCATTAATGGTTTTTTGAGGGCACGTTACTCATGCCACTCGGAAGTTTGGACGTAGCTTTTCATTCTACTGTTCTTTCTACTTGGAGGAAAAAAGTTTGGTTGTCTCGTCTGTAGGGAGTCCTTTTAGCCTAACTTATGCTCCATGAACTTGTCCTAAAAGGAGATATGGGTCACAGGGATTCCTCTTGAATTCACTTCAATTCTTATTTTGGATGGAATTATAAATGTGTGTCTCACTTACAGATCATATACAAATTTTTAAAAATATTTTTCATCATCACACATTACCTTTATTTCCTATATATATAGAAAGGACCTTCATAATTGAGTATTAAGGACCTTGGATTGAAGATGTTTGCACGACACTTATAACAGTCAAATCCCTCCAAACCACATTTTATCATTTTATTGGACATAAATTGTTCATTCAATCCAAATATTTCATAATCAAATGAATTCTTCATGACATGAAAGTTTGCACAAGCATATCCCTTAGAGTAAACTAAGTTTCAAAAAATTATGTTAAAAGTATTTAATTCAATTATCATACTTATTCTCTATTCTCAAATCAACAAAGTTTTATTACAAAAAATAAAGACCTCTATTCAACACATCAAAAAATTGCAAACAATGAAGAAAGCATTAGAAAAGTAAGGCCACCCTTCATATAGATGTCCTTTTAACAAAAAATAAATTAGGTATATATGAAATTGTTGTGTTACAAGAAATATGTGCCTAAATTATAACTAATCTCAATTAAATTTATTAATAAATAAAGCATGTCAAAGAAAATTAAAAATATGTTTACCCTCCATATTAGTGTCAATCAATCTACATTTAAGAAATTATGAAAAGTTCTAACTCTGAAAGTTATATTACTCATTAAAATACTCTAAAATGTTAAAAACACTATTAAAAATGTAAAAAAAGATAAAATATTCTTTAAAACTAGAGCAAGAGTGTATGTAGAAAGTCTCACAAATCATTAGCTTAAATTACCTTGAAATTCTTACTAATTTTCTTGCTATAATTGAAATAAATTAAAAATATTGATTTGAGTGGCTCACTTAGAGCAAAAATGTGAGACAACACTTTTATGATGTCACCTTTTTATACACCTCTTGAGCATTTGCAATATATAAAAGGCTTGTACATATCCATCAAGAATATCTAAAACAAAATGTCCAAGATACTTGAGGAATTTGAAGTAAATTTATGGGTGTTACAAATTATTTATAGAGACTCAAGGAGATTGTTGTTTTCTATAGTAATAGAATTGCCACATTAGAACAAAATTATTGTAGTGGTTTATAACCACCACTTGGCGAAACTTTTGGGTTTGCACTCTAGGGTAGAAACATCCAATTTTCTTTATTTTCTCCTTTCTAGTGCTTGCACCCAACACCAATATTTCTTTTGAGCTGTGTTACACTCTACCATGAAATTTAAGATGAATTTATAATCCTTTTCTAGGTCACCATCATTAACTTTTGATTTGACAAGTATATTTGTCCATTGTAAATGACCTTCAAACTTGGTAGTTCATTGTAAACCCCACATACAATTTATAGTGTATCATTTGTAAGTGTAAATAGTGTCTTTACATATAGCTAGTTAGAATATCACCTTTCTAGAATTGACCTATTCAAACTTAGCTTAAGGTTACTTAGGATTTTTTATATGTTTGTCTTACCTCGTGTGGTTAAGACATGTATCATCATCATTTGAGACACCTAGTACGTGCATACTTGCTACTTTCTCACACACTTGTCAAGTGAGCTCACAAGTGTTGCACCTTTGGACAGGTAGTTAGAGTTCCACTCCTATCTTCTCACCTCCTCTACCTTGCCTATATATGCAAGGTTTCTATTTTCATTTTATGCATTCTCAATATATAATAGATATCTCATTTGTGCTAATTTTTTGTTCACTTGGTGAAGGTTATATTGTGCTTTCAGATTCTAGCTAATTCCAACAATCTTCACCATATGTTTTTGGAAACCTTCTTGGTCTTTATGACTCCACATTTCAATAGAATTCCACAATCATCATCGAAGTGTCATTGCAAAATAGAAGAAAAATAAAAGATCATTAAAAGGATGCATTTCCTAGTAAACATGTAGGAAGCATCTTAGACAATATTATTACTAACATGTCCAAATTCAAATTTGAGGTCACTTTTTTATTCAAATAAATATGCATAATTTATTATATTATTATCTTTAATTATAATCTAATCCTAGTAGTTATTTGAATTCTTAATACACATGGATTTTTCTTTTTTTGTTAATTTTCTTTCTATACACTTTATTTTTTATTTTCAAAGTCATTTATAAGATGTCTACATAAAGCACAAATTAAAATTACAATTATAAAAGAGCCATTGACTATGTTCATAGAGCTAAAATGAAAAGACTTCCAAATCTTGCAAATGAGAGAAATCCACATAGATTGAATGTTAGAACAAAGAACAACTTATCCTCAAGGAAAGAAGGGATTTATAATGGATACGCAAGGATGGAATGAGGGTTTGATGGATTTGGATGTCCAAGGTATGAGGTTGACTTACAACCTAAAAGGTGAGTCAAACAACCCTTAACCAAATCTAGAAATGGCCTAATTATGAAGTGCAAAGATCTAATTAACTTAATGGTGCAAATTGATGTTTTGATATGAATACATTAGATCTAAGAAGTCACAGAGGAAATCATACACCGAAAACAAAAAGGGGAGGACATTTTGCACCTGTGATATAAATTTCAGTTAAATTTGTCGGGACG
The DNA here is from genome assembly GCA_007258455.2 of Sequoia sempervirens. Lineage (NCBI taxonomy): Eukaryota > Viridiplantae > Streptophyta > Pinopsida > Cupressales > Cupressaceae > Sequoia > Sequoia sempervirens. The sequence goes on along the minus strand of VDFB02338670.1, from coordinate 90,330 downwards.
TTGGTGTCGGGGGCACCACTATCTTGCTAGGGATTTTTCAAATTTGTTTTACATTCCTTTGATGTCGGATCTGTACTTTCATTTCTTGTCTACAGACATGTCAAATCTTTTTTGGATATTTCTATGATTGACTTTCCATGAGTTTTTAAGGACTAGGGTTTCTAATGCAGCAATAAACAAAGTGTCTTCAAACTTATTTTGATCCTCTTCAACCTATAACCTACACATTCATAAAGAGGGGAAATGTTGGGCCATTTTAGGGGCTTGCCTCAATCAAACCCCGTGTAAGTGTTTCCACTTCCACAATGGCAATGTCAATGATAAACCGATAACGAAAAGGAAGGAAATGATCTAAATGAACAAAATGTTGCAAGTCACTACCCTTCAATGGCTTCCTTGAAGGACCAAATTCATACACATCACTTCAAGGATCTTGGATCTTTCTTGCTTGATTGGCTTGAATGCTTGAATGCTTAGATGCTTGGAGACCTACAACAATGTTAGCCTTCACAAAGCAACATGAACACACATAAACTTTGATATGGTGTTGGATCTTGAATTGTTGCAATAATGCTCTAAAAATGTTGCTCTTGAATGCTCTTGACAATAATTGCTCAATGGAATTGCTAGATCATGAGTGTTAGATTTGAAATGATGCAATAACTATGTATTTATATGCATTTATTCAATTTCCCAAAAATTAAATCTCGTCAACTGACTTTAAGTATTTGAATTTCAAATAATAAAGTGTCACTTCCGACATATTTGAATTTGGTTCCAAAATAGAGGGACATAAGCGCCCTAGGTGTCAATGTCCCAACCCTATTTTTGGGGGTTTAAAGTGTCGAGGATAAAGTATTAAATGAGAGCATTTTTTTTATGCTTACAAATTATCAAAAAATATTTAAAATAAGTTGTGGAATACATAATTTGGGAAGTTTAATGCTTAATTAGGTCCAACACCAAGTAAAGGGAAGCAAAACATAGTGTAAAATTATTTAGGGTGGCAATTTACGATGCTACAAACCCCAACCTCCGTTTTCACAAAAATGTCCATCAAATCTACATCAATACTCTTAAAGGTGAGTACTTCTATTTTGGGAGAAGAAAAAGGAATTGATGGGTCTTTACTTATATTTACCTCCTAGTTGATCATGTTTGTAAAATATTGTCCAATAGCCATTATAGCTAAATCAAATCCAGTCACTTGTTTCTTAGCTAAATTTGGTGATTGTCCATATTTGCCTAAGGATTGGAAAAGGTATCATCACTTTGATCTTCAAGGGAAATTTTTGAATCATCATTACTACCCTCTATATACAATGGTATATTTTAGCAAGTTTTGTAACATAACATCTAATTTTTTAACAAACTGAATTAACCTTAAATAATTTTTCTCCACCTAGAACTATGAGGTTCTAACAATCATATGGAGGTTAAGCTCTATGTATAAGACTACTCCTCAAATTGATAACTTTGAGTTTGTATTGAATATTGCTTCATCGATTCAATTTTTGGAACTTGTGGAATACATCTCTTAATGCATTTTACTTCCAATAAATCAAATAAAATCAATTCATCTTTGATTTCAATGACTTCCTTTTGTGCAACTCCTAAATTTTGTACCTTATTTTTCTTTAAGAGAAATCTAACCTCAAGTTGTAATGCAGCAATGAAGATACACAATTTTTTTTTCATTTGGTTGATCCACTTAACGATACACAACTTTTTTATCATTTGGTTGATCCACTTAAGGTATTTTCTTCAAATATTGGTTGAACCATTTCAAAAAATCCCTTATGGGTTCATTTTCATTCTTTTGAGTTTGGCAAAATTGAGATAATAGTGCATATATATTAAATGCAATTTTAAATCTTGCAAGAAAATCTCCTTTCAAGTTCTTATTTGCAATACATCTATCATTCAAATTTTGAAACCATTATGTAGTAGGTCCAATGAGACAATAAACAAATAATTGTATGAACACATCTTCTTCATGGACTCCTAAAATTCCACAAGTGATAGTGAATGCTTGGATGACTATTTGGGTCTTGTGAGTTTTCTCCAGTGAACTTGGGAAAAAATTTCCTTGGCCCTACAAGTAAGGCTATGTATTGAGCCAATGCTAATTTTCCAAAGTGAGTCCCCCATTGATTGAGATGAAATTAATGTCATGATGCTAGTCTAAAAATAATGGAAATGGGTAATATTACTTTTAAAAAGTCACCAACTTCCATTTGAGGGGAGGTACCTTTCAATTTCTAGAGGACAAGGATGTGCCAATATTTTTGTATCCCTAGTGGAGTCTCCAAAAATCTATTGGTTAATAGATTTGTCATTGCAATTTTCTTTTAAAAAATGACTCTAATGAGTAGTGACAAAAGAACCAACAGTTGAAGAAGTTGTTATTGCTTAACAACCTTCCTCTAAATTTTAGATGTGCTACTCCCTTAAATGATGATAAAATTTTGGTCTTGTAATGGGTGTGTTTTTAACATAAGGTAATAAAAACAAGCAAACTAAAACAAAGATAGGAAAAGTAACTACAAAGAAAGAAGAATGAACAAAAAGATTCATTCTATAGGAACAAAATTATTGAAATGGAAAACCATGCATTCTAGAGTTTAAAAATGGAATGCAATCTAACATCAAAAAGATGCATCCACATAGGCTCAAATGACTCATAGTTCAAATAATAACATGTAATTGCATTCTAGATGCATGAAGAAAACATATACATGAAATAGGAAAACAACAATTGTTCATCACATGACAAGATATTCAGAAAAATGGTTACAAACTGAACCATTTGAATAATCAATAACATAAGGAAATGTACTATGATTCATAGACCAGCAATATCGATATTTATTTCCTTCTCCAAAATTGAAGAGTTCATAGACTTTTTCTCTCCTATACAAGATTAGAAAAATTACTCTTTCCCCCAAAAGTTGCTAAGAATGGAGCCAAATCCCCTCACCTCATTACATTGTATTTCCAAGAATTTATAATTTTTTAGTTTTGTAACTGATTCTTTTTCAATTTGAGAGTTTTTCACAGTTTTATAAAAGAAATTACAAAATAACTTTCGTAAAAACACCTTTAAACACCTTTAATACAAAAATAAGAATAAAGAATCTATCATAAAATGATGAGTATTTCATTAATTTTGACAAGCATATGGCTATCAAGATATGCCTCATCTATGGGTGTATATAAGTGTTCATATTCCTATGTTTACATGGTCTCCATTATGATTGTGTTTCATTCATCCTATAAATCCTCACAACATTTAATTTAAACATTTCACTAGTGACCATTTGATGGCTTCCATTTGAGAACTTTTTCGCCAATTACCCTTTACTCAAACAAAAACTTCTACAATCTTTTGTTCTTGATTATCTATTCTCACAACATTTTTTATTTTTTTTGTTACCCAGGGGGTATCCCTGCGGCCCAACCTAGTGCCCAACCCAACCTTATCTTGGGCTTATTGAATAACAAGTTAGGATATAAAGAAGTGAGTTGGGACGGGACTAATCCCCTAAGGATGCACAAACACACCCACAATACAACAATTAACCTATCATGTTTTTCCCTTAACAACTATTTCTGCTTCGTTGATCATTTCATGTTCTTTGCTCCACCATAAAACAGTTCGTACATTTATCGGGGCATTGACAACTATAAATTCTGATAATATTTGCATTTAGAGCTTCCAATTTAGCATAGATGGGGAGGACACTGGTAAAATTTGTAGAATTCAATTTTATACATATAGGTTGCATCTGCTTGAAAGCTTCAAAAGCTCTTTTGACAAACATATGGCATTCTAAGATCATATTCCTTTGAGGTGTTTCATCAAATACCTTTTTCTATGCTTCCATGCATCTGTTAGAGGGGAGAAGGGGATTTGAAACAAGTTTTCAAACCACTAAATTTCCTGGTCAAAACCTTCATTTTTAGAACCATGTGCATTTTGGGAGTCTAAGGAATTTCAAAACTTTGTAAAAGCTCTGGCTTTCAAAGTAAAATTTTGTACTTCTTTTATACATTACGATAACAATGTCTCAAGTCAAATAGCGTGAAAAATTATAACTTCCATAACTAATGACTGCAAGCATATATTTGTCTAAACAAGAACTCTAGAAAGAAACCCATTAGTTCTTTTTATTCCATCCATTCAAAAACTCTTATTTTAATTGTTGACACTGTCTGCTAGGAATTTGAGAAATTAAAATCTCTCAATGAGAAGGTATTTTTCCCTAAAATTTCTTTAAATGTCCTTGATGAAGCCAAGAATGTCCATGTAAAATAATTTTCTTTCATCTCAAATGGATATCTGGATTTAATTATTTTTGGCAATTCAGGTCAAGCTGTGTGAATGACATGAAAAACCAACATTTCATAACTACAAAATGTGAAATGATGACTCCAATTTGATGAGAGATTTGACATGGGAGGACTAAGAACCATTGTGACCAAGGATTACCAATTTGAATGAGTATTGACAAAGCTTGGGGTAAATACACAACAAAGCTTGCCAATTTGATGTGAAAAGTTTAAATTTTGCAAGATTAAAAACGTGAGTAACAATGACCAAAGAAGAAATTGTGAAAATGAGAAATGATTGGGTGCATATCCACATTGGTGAGAAGAGATTGGCCCTTGATTTTAGTTATAAAGGTGCATTTGACAACATCAAAGACCCTATCATTAGAATGGGATTAATGCTAAAAAATGTGGGTACTATAGGAATTGTACCCTCAACAATTGTTCCTAAATTTTCTCCTAAAGAGAGTGTAATATAGATTAGAAAAGTAGCTCATGAAGCTCCACGAGTGGGTTCTTTATTGACTACAGAAGAAATAGGCCCCATAGAAGTTGTATTACAAGGGAGCCTCCGACCATTAGTTAATTATGGTGTCACTAAGGCTGGTGGGAAAATAAAGATGAGTATCAAGAGATACTACAAAGTTTTGCTTCACCTTGGAGACCTATTATTAGTGACATCCTTTTTCAAAGGATGATATAGAAGAAGGAGAGAGAGTTGTCCAAGATATTAGAGTTCTATCTTATAAAAAATTCTCTCAAATGATAAATTTATCAAGTTTGATGAATTTAAAATGATGTTCATTGAAGGGAAGACTAATGCAAACATGTAGAGGTCAAGAGATAGGAAACAATAGGAAGAAGAATGTGGTGAGGAAGGTACTACCCAAAGTATTCATAAGCAATTTGATTTTGATTTATCTAAAATGACCATAAAGGAGGGAAGGATACTAATCAAAGAAAGTGGATGTTTGCTACTACCTATAGCTTATGTCATAACCTTAAATACCATAAAAAAATATGTTAATGAAGATGTTCTAGGAAGTGAGGAGCAAGCCAAAGATATCTACTTTAGATCTAGATTCAACACAAAGTATGAGACAAGTTAGTTATTTAGGTTATAGCTCCTAAACATAGAAAATCTCAAGTAGCTCATGAAATAAATGAGCTAAGAGGAAACCTAATAATGAGAAGGCTAGGGGATACAACTGCACCACAAGCTACTTTTCTAGTAGAGATTACTTTTATGTTTAGTGAAGCTACAATCAAACAATTTTAAGTGGATTTTGATAAGTTATAGGTAGAGCATAATAAGTTGCTACATGAGTATAATAAAGTTAAATCTATGATAACATAGCCTAAGTTTATTATGACCAAATATATAATACCTCCTACTCTTTCAAACTCCACATCTCAATAGGATAGGGATGCTCTCATGCTTTGCATAAAAACATCTCAACAAGATAGGGATGCTCTCATGCTTTGCATAAAATGTTTAAAAGAAGAAATGAAGAAGATTCAAGATGCAGAGGCTAATGTAGTGACATCAACCCAAATTGCATGGAGAACCATAAAAAACAATGGTACATACAAAAGAATAGCATTACTGGTTGACATTTTATATGGGGCTTTAGATTGTGGTTCGGCCCCAGGTAAGAGGTCGATAGAAAAATCAAATTCTCTTCTAGGCGGTAGTCTTGGTAATTCTTCAGGAAATATATCTCAGAATTCTTGAAGAATAGGATAATCCTCCAATGATGGAGTCCTATCACTTTCTAGATCTTCAACATGAATGGCATATAAGATGCATCCCTTCCTCTGGGCCCTTTTAATTTGCATAGCAGAAATTTGTCTAAGGCTAATTGGTCTTTGAATACCATATATTTGAACTGGGTTCCCAAAATCATCCAAGAAAAATACAATCTTATCCCAACAATTAACTATGGCTTTATGATGGGCCAACCAATTAATTCCCAAGATTACATTATATGAACCTAAGGGGGTCACATACAAGTTCACTTAAGTGGTGAATCCTGGAAGCCCTAATTCACTATAGGCCAAACAGTGGTCTACCTTTCTCTCATCTTGGTTGCCTAGAAGAGCTAGTCCTATGATGAAATCTTGGATGGGGGGTAAAGGATACCTTTGATTTGATGTATAAGAATTTTGATGATATAATTTCTTGTCTTCTAAATAAATATGATGATGCTTGGGAATGTTATGATAAATTAAGAAAAGCTAAAGATTGCTAAACTAAGAAAGAATCAATTTTGAGGCAAAATTTGAGCATGTGGATCCCAAGGATTGTTACAATGAATGTCATTCATGGATATGCAAGACCTATAATAAGAATTCTCCCAAATAAATATTAAGTTGAACATATGAAGGGGTTAGGCTCTTGAATGATTTTTATACTTTCCAAAGCAGATTTTTATTAGCACTTAAGAAAATATGGATAATTTTAGAGTCTTAGATGAGTGTCAGTTGCATTTTGTAATTGGTATAGGTAGAAAATGAAATCGTTAGAATATTGGAAAGTAGAGTTCCTAAATATCACTCTAATTTTGATTATGTTAGCCATTCAAGGTGACAGAGTTGATCCATTCTTGTGTAATGTAAAGCTAGATAACTTACTAGAGTCAAAATCTTGTCTAGATAGATTCGTCAATGAAGACAAAATATTATTATATGTTAGATATCAAGCCCACCAAAGTAAATTAGAAAAAAATATTGAGCACAATTGGCCATTCGATGAAGAATTTTCCAACTAGGTAAGTAGGTATTCTTGAAACCTAAATGATGTGACATTTTGACATACCTAAGGCATGTTTTAAATCCTCTTAAAGCATGTTAAGTTTTTATCTCTGAGATTTTTTAGAAGTGATTAGACAAATGTCCAAGAATGATAATGACCTTTTATTTGCACAAAAGAAAAATTAAAGTAAGATTAAGGGGATAATCATCAACATATTACAATTACAAAAGGTCTATGATTTCAACATTTATGATTGCATCATAAAATTGTTGGATCAGTTCAAGGACATTGTCAGTGATGGTACACCTGCAACTTTACCTCCAAAGAGAGCCATAAGTCATCAAATTGACTTCATACCTGGAGCTTCATTACCAAACAAAGCAGCATACAAGCTTACACCAGATCAGAACCTAGAAGTAGCTAGGCAAGTGCAAGAGTTGTTGGATCAAGGATTGATTCAAAAGAGCATCAGCCCATGTGCAGTACCAGTGGTTTTAGCAACCAAGAAAGGAGGTAAGTGGAGGTTATGCACTGATTCTAGAGCAATAAATAGGATCACCATAAGGTATAGGTTCCCTATTCCTAGAATTGAAGATTTAATGGATTGCCTTGGAGGAGCTCAGTACTTCACCAAGTTGGATCTCAAAGTGGATACCATCATATCGAATTAAGGATGGTGATGAGTGGAAGACAACATTTAAGACAAATGATGGGTTATATGAATGGAGAGTGATGCCATTTGGTCTCTCCAATTCCCCTAGCACATTCATGAGGCTCATGAATGAGGTGCTTAAAGACTTTACAGGGATATTTGTGGTGGTATACCTTGATGACATCCTCATATACAACAAGATAGCAGAAGAGCATTTGAAGCATGTGGAGCAGGTTCTTAGAAGGTTGCAAGAAGAGAAGTTGGCAATCAATCTAGAGAAGTGTGAGTTCTTTAAGCAAGATTTAGTCTATTTGGGTTTTGTAGTGTCCAAAGGATCATTGAAGATGGATCCAAGCAAGGTGGAAGCCATCCTAAACTAGCCTACACCAACTACAGGGACAGAGGTAAGAAGTTTTCATAGATTGGCTCAATTTTATAGGAAATTCATAAGGAAATTTAGTGGTATATGTGCACCAATGCTAGAGAAAATCAAGGGTGGTTTAAAAGCTAAGTTTGTGTGGACACAAGAAGCTGAGAAAGGGTTTGAGAAACTGAAACAAGAGGTGGCAACTCAACCTATTCTCTTATTACCTAGTTTTGACAAGTTGTTCACTATTGAATGTGATGCTAGTGGAGTGGCAGTAGGAGGAGTGCTAAGTCAAGAGGGCAGACCTATAGCCTTCTTTAGTGAGAAGAAGCTCAATGAAGCAAAGAAAAAGTATTCAACCTATGACTTAGAACTTTATGCTTTGGTTTAGTCACTTAGGAAATGGAGGCATTATCTTCTACCCAAGGAGTTTGTAGTCTTTACTGACAATTAGGCACTAAGTTTTATCAACACTCAAGAGAAGTTGAGTAATAGGCATTTGAAATGGATGGAATACATCCAAGCTTTTACTTTTACCATTAAGCATAAGAAAGGACAGCTAAACAAAGTGGCAGATGCATTGAGCAGGAGGTTGTTGACAGTGCAGGAGATACAAGTGAAGAGCATTGGCATAGAGAGTTTCAAGGATCTCTAAGGGGAAGATGAAGACTTTGCAGAGGTCTATAAGGTATGTTCTAACTTTGAGAACCATTTCCATAGTCAATACTCAAAGTATACATTGCAAAGTGGGTTATTGTTTAAGGGAAATCAATTATGTGTTCCAAGAGGGTCAATGAGGGAAAATCTAATTTAGGAAAAGCATAATGGCAGTCTTAGTGGACATTTTGGCATCAATAAGACTTTAGAACTAGTGCAAAGGTTCTATTACTGGCCTAAGTTGGCAAGAGATGTTAGGAAGTATGTAGAACAATGTGTTATGTGTATGAAAGCTAAGGGAGGAGCTAGTAATGTTGGTTTATATCAACCCCTACCCATTCCTAACAGACCATGGGAGTGTGTGAGCATGGATTTTGTGGTAGGCCTTCCTAAGACCAAGACTGGTTTTGACAGTGTTTATGTAGTAGTAGATAGATTTAGAAAAATGAGTCATTTTATCCCTTGCAAGACTACTCATGATGCTAGCTACATAGCTCATCTTTTCTTTAAAGAAGTTGTAAGGATCCATGGACTACCTTTGAGCATAGTTTTAGACAGGGATGTGAAGTTCATGAGTCACTTTTGGAAGACTCTATGGAGTAGATTGGGTACAAACCTATCATTTGGGTTAGCTTACCATCCTCAAACCGATGGTCAAATAGAGGTGGTTAACAGGGTGCTAGGTAATCTTTTAAGGTGCCTCACTAAAGAATATGGACAGACATGGGATATGGTTATCTCACAAGCTGAGTATGCCTATAATGACAATGTTAACCGGACCACAGGGAAGAGTCCTTTTGAAGTTGTGTATGGGATGCACCCAAGAGGCATATGTGAGCTCAGAGATCTTGGAGCTATGGAACATAGAAGTGGACATGCAGAGTACTTCAGTCAGACCATGAAAGAGATTCAGGAGCAGGTGAAGAAGATAGTCACCAAGGCTACTCACAAGTTGAAAGAGAAGGCAGATTTAATAAGGAAGGATGTGCAATTTCAAGTAGGGGACTATGTTATGGTCCACCTTAACAATTCAAGGTTGTAGAAGGGAATGTCAACCAAGTTGCAGATGAAGAGAGTGGGTCCATGCAAGATATTGGCCAAGTATGGTAAGAATGCATATAAGGTGGAGTTACCTACCGATCTAGGAATCTCACCAGTTTTCAACATAGCTGATTTGATCAAATATAAGGGAAGAGTCAGTGATGAGGTTCAGAACAGTCAGGAGATCTTCAAAGACATCAATAATGTACCCTTACCTACTCAAGATAAGCCTCAGGCAGAGAAGGTCTTGGAATCAAGAGTGAAGAAAGCTACAAGAAACAAGGTGTACATGGAGCACCTTATCAAGTGGAAGAACAAGCATGAATCAGAAGCCACATGGGTACAAGAAGACCAGTTCAAGTAGTTGGGTATTGACCTATCCTTGGTCTCTCCTTCCATTCCTTAGTGTTTGGGCTGAGAGGGGGAGAATGGTGTAGGAGCACCTAGAGAGCATTGGGAAACACTAGGCAACTTTGGAAGCCTAGGAAGCAATTTTGAGTTTTTAAACTTCAAGGTCATGTTGACCATCTTGTTTTGTGTTTAAGATGTTAGGATATGTTGGAAGGAATGTGGTTCAGTTGTTCAAGGTAGATTAGATGAGTTTATTAACTTGTTTTCCTTAGGAATCACTTGGAATTGGAGTCAAAACCCAAAATGTTGCATTTGTGCAATTTTGTTTCTATTGTGGTGGTTATGTCCGACCAAGGGAAATGTAACCACCTGATGAACCTTTAAAAGGTGTGCTTCGACCTGTTCAAGGGGTTGGAGAAGTTTTGGTTTCATTTGGAGTTGTTGTTATATGAAAAAAACATTGAAGTTCTTGCAAGTTTTTGTTTCTTTTGTTCTTTTACTGTGTTAATGGAGAGCTCTTGGTAATGAAAAAGGTGTAGCACGTGTGGTAATCATTGTACAAGATTTTTGTAGTTTCTATAGGTGTTGTTCCATCATTTCCAAGCTTTATTCTTAGTAGGTTTTATTTCTTTCTTTGTTGATCAGTAAACAGGTTGTTATTCATGGAGTTTTAGACCTCTATTTTCCACTATACCTGATGTATAGTCTGTGGGAAATGAGGCTAAGCTCCATGCCTGTATATAGAATAGGTTTAGGAGTTTCTAGGTTGCAAGGTTCCATGGAAAAGGTCCTTTCCTAAGCGAGCTTGGCTATGCCCAGTTAGGAAAGATAGAGAAAACAAAACACTAACATTGCAGGGTGACTATTCCTTGGCAACTCAAGGTGTGTGGTGATTGCAGGAGGTCCTACAAAGGCTTGGCAGGAAGCAGGAGATCCCATCAAACCATCTGATGACTAAACAAGTTGACAGTTCACAGTGAAGTCAAGAAATGGCTTAAAAAGCCCTAATTTCCACAAAATCAGGGTTACGCCTGTGTACGGACTGAGGGAGCCTAAAACCTAAAAAATCCTTAAGAGGTTAGAAAATGAACTAGGGTCTCAGAAATAATTTTGTGATGTTCTTCTACAGGATTGGAGTTAAATCATATTTCCTCGAGATAGGAGGCCTAATAGGGGCTCAAGGGCTACTAGCCCTTCTTAAACCCTAAACTAGGTTTTGGAGAAAGTGATAGGGAATATGAGTCTTGTGAATGTTCATGAACCATAGAGGGATGGTTTTGAAGTTATATTAGACACCACACGCCCCTGCAACAAGTTAGTGAGGTTTGGAGAGTTAGCAAGCCTTTAGGAAGATTAAGGGCTAGGGAGAAAATGGAGGAGAAAGCACCAAGTTTGGCTTGGTTAGTTGTATGCAGATGATAGAGGGGTTGGCTAGGAGAACCAGGGGTGCCTAACAAGCTTTAGGACCTATAGGTCAAGAAGGTGGAGAGTAACACCAAAGGTTTTGCCAAGGTGAGACCCAAAGCATGGGACAGTGATTGTCTCATCCAACCCTGCCCTATCACTATCATTCTAATAAACCTTCCATTTGGAACCAACAAAAAGAAAATTATATTACAAATCCAAAGGTCAAAATCAAATGTCAAAGCCACTAAATCAGACAAAAATCCAAGTGGACAAATGAAGTTAAAATGGATCCCAAAGAAAAATGGATCAAGCAAAGAAAATATGCCAAATCCAAAATTCAATCAAAATGTGGAGCCATAAGAAAAGAGAACTCCCACATATAATAAATGTCCACCTCCTTCAAAATGGTCATCAAGCAAGGCATATAAAAGTGATGGTTCCAAACACTATCCTAATCAAAATTCCAAACTCCCCCGTCCAACATCCCAAGCTTGGCAAATAAAAAGTGATTCATCCAAACGTCAAAAAAACCCTTCCAAATCTACCATCATCCATCATAATCCTACATCGCGCCTAAAGTCTAAAACTCATACCTCACAAATCCATCGCAACTTGGCAGCAACTCTTTGTTATAAGGACTATCATGGCACTCTATTGCGATGTGTGTATTCTAATAAGGCCAACTCTAGTATAAAAAAGATCACAATGACATCAATCAGTTGTATGCAAGTTTTATGATCCTGACGAGGAAACTACTTCAAAAAGGTCATTATTGGCATATCATGGCACCAATCTCGACATTAGCACTGTCAATAGTTTCAAAACAATCAATGAGAATCCAAGACATCCTATCCATATAAAAATACCAAAAAAAAAATTGAAAAAAAAAACAAAAACAAAATAAATAAAAAGTCAAGAAAATAGTAAACAGAAAAAATTCATCAAATAGTGAAAACCATTTTTATGGCGCTTTGGATAAGTACCATGATGAAAACTTGGCAAGCAGGCATCATGTGTATGAGCAATTATCTATGTGTAATTTTACACCTGGGGGCAAGTCGTCTCATCTCCCATGCCTTCCTCATGACATTTACATCCATCCATTTTCCCACCTACCTTGATCTCGATAAGGACTATACAAACATAAATAATGCTTTGGAAAAACTCTTGATATGTTTATCCTTTGTTCATACACTATCCATGAAATATCATGTCATTACCTTCATAGCCTCATTATCCCTATGCGACATAGCCCTTGGAGACCATATGATAATTCTTCCAGCCACTAACCTTCATTTCTACTATCATTTACCAAAATTGATCCATCATCCTTTCATACCTATCGCATATCTTGATTTTCCCTTGTTAATAGTTTAAGGATCCTCCATCATCCCATCTAGTCCTAAACAATTGTAATGACCAGAAAGGCCCAAATACTAATTATATCCTTAAGTTCCCAAAATTTATTTCACCATTATAATCAAATGAAATAACATACATTAATGAATCAAAGTCTATTGAAACAAGGTGGTGCCTTCATTAGATTTAGCCGTGTAAGCTTACACATGAATTAACATCACAACAATAAGTGCAAACTACAATGCAAATTAAGGAAATAAAAAGATCATAAGTGCATCCACAAAGAAACCATAACACAAAGATTTTCATGAGTGGAAAACCCTCGTAGGGATGAAAAACCACTCATAAAAGTGCCTCACTGGCTTAATGAAATGCCTCACGGTCAGTGCCTTACTAGCTACAAATTCCCAATGGTTATAAGATTCCTCACTGGCAATGATCATACTGTCGCACTGACATGACCATTACAATTTCATTATACATTTTGGAATAAAGCAATTCCACGGCTATAGAGGATCACACGGTTCCTTACACAACAAATTATCTTCTTAACACTTCCACATTTCAAATGGGTAAATATTTAATAGAACCGAACTTATAACATACAAATAGCCCTTTGTCCTGCATGTAGTTATAAGTTACTTTTTTTGGTTTCATCAATGCATCATCCTTACACATGAATTTATGGTAATGTCTGTGGGAGTAAATGGTGACTCCCCAACACCCCCAAGAACAGTTGCTAGACCATAACTACTTCCACAAGAGAGAGAATGGCAAGAAAGCTTGCTTCACAATGCAAGATTTATTAATGGTTGAATTGATTGAATTTACATGAGATGCCTTGCTTATATAGGCAAGGTTGAAATGTAGTAATGAACATGATGTTGAAAAATGTCATAATCCTATGACATGAGACAACTAACAAACTAATCACCTAGGAAATGATGCATCCTAGCTAGATAAGATAAGTTCTAGATAAGCCAACTAAGACTTCTAGAAAGAATATTTTATCCTAAGTAAACTTAACCATGTGAATATGTCCCCTAATTACCTAGTGAATGAATAAGCTAGGTACAAGACAATTATTCACACCAACACCCCCCCTTAACTGCAACTTAGGGAGAAGATTATTATGCAAACTATGCAAAGACTATGAGGATGGGTCTCGACTACTAGGCCATGTTAGATACCCATTTACAATGCAAATGAAAACAATCTCTCACAAGCGGAGAAAAGGAGAAAACCCAATGGGACAAAACTCCTCCCAAAAGAGAGAAAAAAAACAAAAACAAACATGATGTATGGAGGACTCAATGATACCCCCCAAGGAATACATCTATCATGTATATACAATCAATGACCCCCCGATAAGAGGGAAGTAGAGAGATAAGATATACCCCCATGATGAAGAAGCTCCAATGGTGATGAAGAATGCCTAAAAACAAAAGATGACCCAATGTCTGCAAGAAACACATCTTCCCTTAGGAAGAAACAAGTTCATAAGTTGATGATGAAGCCACTCCATGTCCAACTGAAAGGAGGAAGCATGAACACTCAACATGTATGCCTCTGAAAACTGATGAGGAGTCTCTGAGCTTGAATGAGTCACAACATAATCATGGTCAAAATTAACCAAGAAACATGACAAATCAAGAGAATGAGGAGTCTCATGAATATCAATCTCCAAAGACAAAGTAGATGGTATGACAGTTGTGTTGATACTGTCATCAAAGAGGAGAGAAATCCCCTCAAGAGTTTCCTCCAAATCTACAATATGAGACTCCATGAACAAGTTGGAAATACCTGTCAAATATTCATCCCACAAAGAAAGATCTGAAAAACTATGATTATCCTGTTGAATAGAGGCATCAATGGCTAAAGAAGCAGGAGGTGGAGGAGTAAGAAGCTTAGCACTAGTCTCTAGAATACCAAGGTGTAGATGACCAAACTTCTCCTCACTAACATGGTTCACACTCAATGGAGTGTGTGATGCAGTCAAAGGAACATTATCATCTTCTAAAGCAAAATTTGAAAAGGAATATACAGGAGATGAATGATCAACCATCCTGATAGCAACAATATCCCTAGTCTCCAAGTCCCTTATGTACACCCTATCTGGAGTGAACTCAATTGTTTTACCTTGACCCCCACGAGTAATTTGATAAATAGAAAGGAGATTTGTGGAAAAGGAAGGAACAAAAAGAACATCATTGAAAGTCCCTTCCCCCATATCAATAGAACCCTTCCCACTTACCTTCATATATGTATTGTTACCCATCAAAATATGAGGTAAATTACAAGGCTCAAAAGAAAAGAACATATCCATAGAAGATGACATATGATGAGATGCCCTTGAATCAAGAAGCCATCTATGTGATTCAGGACTTGCAGAGGCCAAGAGTGCTTTTCCTTTCATTTTATGTAGCCCAGATGTAGATCCTGTGTTCTCTAACTGAGATGATGATGAGGGACTTGTCAATTGTGATGTTGAAGAAGAAGTAGAAGACACTGATGAGGGCAACTGAATGTTATTCTTTTGAAGAAGGTGTGTGATTTCATCAATCTTCTTATTATAACATCTATGCTCATCATGTCCTAATCTTTTGCAATATGCACATTTGAACTTCTTCTTTTTAGGTGATTCCTCTTTAGAAGAGGATGTGGACTCAGGAGTGCTATGTGAAGGAGAATCTTTACCTTGCTCATTAGACTTGGGTTCCTTTTTTTGCTTCTTACCTTTTCCACTTGAAGCCTTTGTATCCTTGCCAATAAGAGCATGAGATGTAGAAGACTTCAATGTGCCCATGTGAACCAACTTTGCTTGTTCCCTTGTGAGTTGAGCTGCAAATTCATCAAGAGAAGGCATTTTGTATGTATTGCCAAGGGCATCCATTGTAGCATAGAATGTAGAAACAAACACTGAATATGAAGAACCAAGCTTAGAAAGAATAGAAAGTATCAACTATTCATCCTCTTTAGTGACCCTACAATTAGATAACTGCAATCTAAGAGAATTGAGCTTAGAGAAGTCTTGGATATTGTCAAAATCTGAAGGATTAAGACCCATTAGTTCATTCTCCAACTTAAATTTGCTCATCTTATCTAGCTTGCCAAAGAGACTCTCTAAAGTAGTCCAAGCTTCATTAGGATGAGTACAAGATGCAACATGATATCTAAGATCTAGAGAAATGGACAACTACAGAGTACCAAGAGCTTCATCCCTTCTATCAAGCCATTTTCTTTTCTCTTTTGCTCTTGCAGGTTTTGGATCTTGACCAAATGTAATCCTTTGCAATTTTTATTTTAACAATAACAACTCCATTTGAGATATCCACTTATGACAGTTATATGGAGTTAGAAGTACAACTTTTAGAAAATCCATAATACAATGAGATATTACAATAGAGGAACAAAAATTTTCCCTCACAATACAAGAAATCAACCCCTTTGTCCCAAACAAGATTACACTTTTTTGCAAATGTACAACAAAGTATCCCAAACTATCAAATCAGCTACAAACTGAAGAATTGAAAATCTAGAAACAAACCTGCAAAAAGTGCATGAATACAACTGAATTACTCTTGAATACCTTTCTGATGCCGCAAATTTGGGGAAAATCGGAGATCGGAGCACAAAGATATGAGCTCGGAGGCAGAAAATGATGATTGGGCTTCAACTTGGAAAAAATGGCACAAAACTATAAAAATCTCTACAAAATATTTGCACCACTAAAAATTTGACACTTCTAGCTTTCCGACGATATCTCGTTTCTAAAAAATGGCCTCTGTATGCAAAAGTTATGAGAAAATGAAAAAAAGGCCTATAAAAGGCACTATGGGGCAAAAACCAATCACCAAAAGACTAAATCGATGCAAAATTCGGGCACCCGGGCAACCTCACAAACATCACACAAGTATACTGAAAGTCATAAGCCAATCACATAAAGTTTTAAGGAAGTAATCCTAGCACTATCGAAATGCATCTATAAGCTAATGAAAATATATGAGTATACATTATTATATAAACAAACATCAAGCTTGACTAAGAGAGAGAGAGAGAGAGAGAGAGAGAGAGTGTGTGTGTGTTCCTAATTTCTCCTTACACCATAATGCAAGAGAGTAGCAATTAGGTCTTCAGATCGTATCTTCAATTGACTTCTCAATACTTAAAGGTTAATGCCCTAAATGTGTTACTACCTAAATGTATATAGCCATGGCATTAGTTGTTACCTATTTTGCAAATTCTCTAGCTCATTATCAATTATACTTGAGGAAGTATCCCCACAATTTTATATCAATTTAGATGCTAACTAAAGCTTGTAAATTTTCATCTAATAGTGATTCAAGCAATACAAGATATCAACAATTCATTACTTTTAAGTTGTTTATAATCTATCATCAGCAAACATCATACTTTATTAATGATTTTCAACTGATTATACTTTACGTAGTGATAAGGGAAGTACTTTCGAATGATTCCTAACTAATAAATAATTAAGTTTTGAGCCAACGATAGTTAAGTTTGCACAGAATATATATCACCTTTACTAATTGGTTCCTATGTAATACATAGATGATATCAACTTAATCAAATAGTCTTCATTAGTTTATCATACGTTATTATTTAAATTCCATCCAGACCACCACTGCATTAAATTAGTTCAATCCTACTTGCTATATTATATGAATGCAGGACATGTATGGGGATAACTTCCAGGGAGATAGAACAAATCTGCATTCTCTAGGATTCTAAAAATGCACAGAAAAATCAAAACCCACTTTCCAAATCTTGGCCATAACCCAATTCCACTAGTACCCATGACTCCAATACCCCAAACTCAATGGGTCTACAATGAATTTTCTCCTTGTTTCAACAACTTATCCAAAACAGACCCACCCAAATATTAGAACCTAAGCCTGATTGGTCACAGAACTTTTCTCCCCATGAGGACATCTATAGACCTGGTATCCTATGCAACCATTGATGTCTACGAAAGAAAATCATACAGATCTAATATCTCAATTCAATTTTAATTTTCCAATGCTCTTTTACAATGGTATCAACAATTCAAAGCTATCATACCTGAGATTTAGGCATCTGTCATAATCATGATCACTATGGCCAAACTGTGCGAATCTCTTCTACTATATCTTTAAAAAAAATATGGGAAAAAGTATAAAGATGAAAATCTACCTTCTTTAGAAGCCTAGACAGGAAATGGTTCACGAAAATAACATCTCCAAGCAACCCGCCTATGAGATTTTCACCGATACCTTATGAAGGTTATTGATATATTTTTTGATTCATGAAGCATTTGTACGTATATACCTTTATTAGTGAAGTATTCATATATACACAAAAAGATATATGTATATACCTCAATCACACGATTTCTTCCTTGCAAAAGCCGAGAAGAGCGTGGAAACAAAGGGGAACTACTCAAACATAGAGAGAATCTTAATGTACTAAATAATAACAATAGAAAAGTTATAAATTTGGGATTTGAGATAAATTTAGCCTTCACACTTTTAACTCCAAAGAAAACATGATTACGTGAAGTTCTTTTAAAATAAATTTGTATAGGTATCGGTGTTCATTTCTTTTTTTTTTGGTTTATTTTTCACTACTTTTGAGAGATAAGCAAAGTGATGGAAAAGTTAAAGATTATTGAAATATAATTGCTCTCTATAGTTACAAATTTCTATATACATGAGAATGGCTGTGATTTCCAAAAAAGGAGAGATTTAAATTGCGACTGACAGATTCATCATACAAATAACATCATAAAAGAAGTTAAATAAAAGAATCATACAATTAACATGCGCAAAGAATTCTATTATACACGCTAAGACAAAATACAGGCGACTATGATGGTTGAAGGAAAGAGTTTGAGGCTTCCACAAAACGAGTGTGCATATGAGATGGTTTCCTACAAAATAAATGAGGATGATATCCCAGTTTCCAGTGAGCTCATGATTTAGATTGATACGAAAATGATGTTGTACTGGTACCCATAAATGGCATCATGGTTCCATTTCATGTAGCCACCATCAAGAATGTTACAAGACAACGAGATGGAGGGAATTTTTGTATAAGGATAATTTTCATTGTTCCAGGTATCAGCTTTAATATCAACTATAGGCCAACGCTGAAACTCACTAGCAGTATTAAATGAAATGTGTAATTTCAGGTATGAGAGTTACTTAAAAGTCTTGTAATGTTTAGTCCAGCTTTAAAGAAACAACATAAAATCTACCATTATAAATCAATCTTCCCTCTAACTTAAAAATGGGATCACACACAGAAGTGCTAAATTAAAAAAAAAAATTAATAAAGAAAAGAATCTTACAAATATCTTGAGAAGTTGAAAGGTATAATGTTGAAAAGGCTCCACTATAGAGGCGACAGTTGATTCATTCTTGAAAGTAACGACATTGTAAGACCTCAGATAGAATTGAGACCCCCTTTCTGTCATCTTCTTGTTCAACTTCTTATTGTTATTGTGTTGTAACAATATTATGGAGTCACAGGTATTATGGGGAATACTCAAATGATGGAGATCTTGACGTGTAGAACCCAAGAAATCTCGAAAGTCTTGTTCTCTTTTCGTTATTGTTTCTTGCATGGAGAAAAGAGTAAGTTCCAGAAACCATATTCTTGTTGTGTTTCTGTTAATGTTTTACCTTCTTTTAAAGTTCTCCCCCCAAATTTTTCCATACCTAATATTGAAATAATAATAAAAGAAAAATAATATTTCTTTGCATGCCTAATATTTACCTTTGGTAATTAATAATAATAAGTAAATTCTATTTCAATTACAACTATGTAATTATCCATAGCAATTAGTAAAGAAAGGCCATTTTAAATTACAAGAGAGAGATATTTGCCCATAATAAATAAATAGTAAATATGATTAATTGTAAAATAAATATTTATTCGAATTAATAATAAAGAAAAATCATTCAATGGGGAATAAAATAATTATTCTAAATAGTCAAGCGTTATCATTTATTTGTAAAAACAAAACCTATAATTAAAAATATTTAATTCTTTTATTTCATTACTAATTAATTTAATTAAACATTCAAAAGTATGAAAAATATAATCATTTAATTAAATTAAATACTCAATGCATCAAAATAGTATTTTTAAATTATAAATTACTTATTAAAAATATGGGTCGTGACAACAATTCATTCCAAACAAGCAACCAACATAATCCATACAATCTTGTTATGCATCCTAGTGCATCATCCAACACATTCCTTGTCTTTGTTTCTAGCCTTGCTACAAACCTTGATCCTTCGTTCACATTATCATTATCCTCACGTTGTTTCGGGATGTGTCCTTCCCACCTCAAACAACGTTGTCATCACCATCACCTGTCAAATGGTATTCAACTTGACTAGGGGCAAGATCATGTTTGTCTTTGGATTCTTGTGCATGCTCGCTCGCTTGCTTGTAGGAATCATTCACATGCATTTGTCACGATCCTCATAAAACATTTCAAAAAGACAAAACAATCATAAAACAACAAAATCCAAAAAACATCATAAAACTTCAAAAAAGACAAAAATATCAAATATCGACAAAATCTAAAAAAATCATAAAACTCCAAAAATCCAAAAAAAATCAAAACATATCAAAAACACAAAAAGCATCCAAATAACTTTCAAAAAACTCCAAAAATAGTCATAGTTATTCTTTGTCATGTCGAACTACGAGGTCTCTGAGGGTATGACGTAGGCAAGTCCATCAATTGATGAGCCACTGAGGCCCCTTAGGTCAATACTTTAGGGTTTGTTACGTTAGTCAAATAAGTCAGACAGTCACCCTCCAATGCAAGACAGTCATCAAAGCGTCAACATTCAAATCGTGCACCAACAGACAACATAGTCCAATCAATCATCAAGTCACAAATTGGTCAAATTGCCAAAACAATGTCCACCTAGTCACTTTATGGTCCCCTACAAGATGCGTCCTTCTTGGAATTGGACCTCATCAAAACATCATTTTCCTTTTTAGGATATGACTTTCCTGATGATGGGCTCCATCACATAGTCATTGGCCTTTTCATGATGTGTCCTTCCTGATGAAAGGTACTGTCAAACTGTCAAACCATCAAAACTATCAAATTGTCAAACCATCAAGTAATCCACCTTCGACAAAGAAATATTGGCAAACATATTGAATGGTTGTTGATTTTTCTAGTCTATTTTGTCTTATCTTTTTGTTGTTTTGTCTCTTGGTCATGTTACTAGCTACTTCGAGGATGTCCCATAAAGGATTTAGAGGTGTGATGACATCTCATGACTTATTTTTCCTTGATTGATATCTTTGGTGTGTCTTGACAAAAAGACTAGGGAAACTTAGCCCTTAATATGCGTTAGGACATTCCTTGTCTGCGATTGTCTATTTTTCACAAGTGGGTGACCTTGCGTGTACCTTGGTCTATGTCATACCATGTTGTTTGTTGTCCATTTGTGTCATTTTAATTCCCAATGATGATTATGCAACACCTATTTGTACTTTGGAAAAATATTGAAGGTTTCTTTTTCGTCCTACCATCCATCTCCTTCATACTAACATTTCTTCTATTCTTTCATCCTCTAGTCTTCTCATCTATTTCGAGAGTACACTCATGTTCTATGCACCCACCTGTCCTCTCAAGGGAGCATACCACTACCTCCTCATCATTCTTCCTCATCCTATTTTTTTTTCATTGGGGCATGTCTTCACTAAATTTCTTTGACACAATGTGACAGGCTGTATTGTATCAAAGAGGGGAAAAATGTAGACACATAAAAATGGCCTAGACTCACAAACCACATTTTTCTATGTCAAACATCCTCCTCACATAATTAAATTATTTAATTATGTACTAATGTCATAATTCCTAACTATTTACTCCTGATTATTTAAATAAATAAACTTTATTTATTTATTTAAATATGTCATTAATTCCTTATATCTTCTTATAATTAAATAAATTCCTATGTTTTATTTAATTATTGTCCACCTTATCCATTTTCTTCATAATTAAATAATTATTATTAATTATTTAATTATCTTATTGATTTTTCTTCCAACCTTAAAATTATTTATTTAAATTCTCATTCTCACTTTCCCACTAAGTAAATAATTTTAAATAATTATTTACTGTCACATGACCCCACCACTTTTGAATTAAATTAATTTTTAATTCAAAAGGTCAACTCAACCTCTTAAATCAAATATTTTTAAATTATTATTTGATTTTCCAAGCAGTCTCATTTTCCGTGCCCAATATCTCCTTGTCGCATGCATTCTTGACCTTTGATTTGATTTTCCTAAAATCAAATCTCAGCCCCTCATTTCAAATTTTTCCCTAACCCTAATTGCTAGATGTCATATGCAATTTCAGCCTTTGATCTTAGGGCATTTCTCAACTTTCAATCCTAGACACTTATCCAAAATTGACTTTTCTATAAAAAGGCAATTTCAACCTCATTTGTCACACTTCATATCTCTTGACTTCATGCTTCCATACTTTATGCTTCAGACTTTTGTTTGGTTGCAATTTTTGAGTACCTTGTAGCAATATTATAATCCTTCAATATTTGCTTAGGTCTTTGTCATAGGTCAATAGTTGCTCACAAAATCTAACCTGGGTAAACACCATTTTGCAACAAATGGAGAAGCGAAATGAAGTTCAATCATGGAGGGAATGAAGGCTATTTGGTGAAGCTTTTCCTTTGTTTTATGCATTTTTACTCCATTGTACTTCATTGTTTATCTAGGGTTTTGTTTATGCATTTGTTTTCATGCTAACCTAACTTTTTTCCTTAGTTACAAGTTTAAATAATTTTTGTAGCATATTATTTCTATAGCATACAATTTTAGTTGTCTGCATAGTTCCTATAGCTACATATATAGTTTCAACAGCCTGCACAGATCCTATTGTAGTTTTAGTAGTGTTCAAAATTCCTATATTTGTTTCAATGAATGTTTTCATTTTCTAGTTATATTTCGTCCACACTCACCTCACTACCTACAACCCTTGCGCATATAGCTATTGTACCTTTCATAATTTTATGCCTCAAATTGACATGTAGACCAAACTAAAATTTTATTATTTTAAACATTAAAAATATTGCATACGCCACCTCAATTTTGGCCTATCATGTGTTAGGATAGGGAACCAAGTTCTAGATTGATATGTGGGACTTTTTAATTAGTGTGGATTATTAAGTAGAGGTGCATCATTCAGATAAAAGGGAATTTGAGGGTTTGAGATATGCAAGACAAATCCAAGTAGATCAAATTTATTTGAATATTAGTTTTTTTTTTTGTTATTGGGGTTTTATTCAATTTTGATTGTCTTATAGGATAAGAAATTGGTCTAATAGTTGAAATTTGGTCATACACCCATTTAAAAATAAATTAAAAATCTACACTTTGCTTTTGTATTATAGTAGATTAGGTGGTCTTTCCATCAACACAAGTTCGTCGTTATAAATATAAAAAAAAAACTTAGAGAAGTTATTAATGTTGTATCCACAGATGATTCGTGTATGATTTTATTTATTAGGTGAAATGATTGTTGTGAGAAAACTAATGCATACATGTACAAGGATGAGTAACTAGTTTATATCTAGAGTCACATCATTTGACCTGATTGTCTAATTAGAGATCTCTTGTCTTATTAATTTTGTTCTTATATGCAAGATTTCTAAGAAATACCCTCTCAATCTTGGTAGGTCTCAAAGAATAAGAGGAGGCCTTATCTTCCCTCCTATACAGTTGTACTTTTCTCTCCCTTAGTTTAAGCATGCATTTTCTCTTCATTATCTTCATTAGCCCTAGATTTTGGCAATATGGTGAATTTCCCTAAGATTGAGGTGGTTGTGGGAAAAATAACCAACATCAAGGTCATTAGAATCAATCAAGTGATAGTGTGTTATTTCTTCAACTAGGAATCACATGTACCATGATCAACTAAGCATGTTGAAATTTAGTATCACTTTGTCTATGAGATGGCAGAGAATAATAATGCCTTATTATAAAATGTTGGCATTTAGAATAATGTTATAGATTCCCTTACAAAGCTACTAAGCATAAAGAAGTTCTCTCGGAGTAGGAAGGCCATGGGTATTGTATCTTGCGCTTAATTTATTTAATTGTTCCTTTGGATGTTACTACAATATAATATCATGTAGACAATGTTAGGATAGTACAATATTTAATTGTAATCTAAATGTAATTATTTTATGCATGTCCAATAATATTGGAATGGGTACTTAGACACCCATGTTGTTGAGAGATATTATTATTTTGTTATCATTTCCCTTGTTTACTAAGAATATTGGTTGTAATAGCATTCATGAAGGAGGTGGATTTGACAATAGTGGTCAAAAACCTATATATTCCTCAACTTGGGTGGTATAATTGAGAAGTGGAGAATCTTGCATTAATATCAAGGTCCACTTGTATGCATGGGGGTGAATTTGGATGCTTACCTTATGATTTGTGTCATTATAGAGAAGTTACAAGTAAAGATGTTGTCTATTACAAGTACGAAGGTTAATTTTTCTATTCATGACTCATTAAGAGTTACATTTACTATTCTCAAAAGATGTTATTCATTTTGGATAGGGAGTTTTTATAATTTATGATGGTTTGGTGGTACATTATTTTGGGGAACCATATATGGTATTCATCTCCCATTTCTCTATAAATTGGAGGCATGAAATAGTATTTTTTTATTATTAATTAATAGATACACAAGTGGTGCTAGAAAATTGTTAGATTAAAGGGAGGTAGAGTGTTTCATATATATTCTATTCTTGAAGATTAATGAATTCTTAATAGGTACACAAGTGCTAATAGAATATTGTTAGATTGAAGGGAGGCAGATTGTTTCATATATATTCTATTATTGAAAATTAATGCATTCTTGAGTCTCTCTTTGATGGTGGATTTTTTTTTGAAATAGTTTCTCCATGTAAATATGATGTTATGTGTTACAAATTTATGATTTGATGATTTTATTATTGTCAATTTTACATACTCACATAATATTTTATGTTTAATCTAACATTGCATAGCTAAAAAATAGATTTTATCATTTTAGAAGAAAAAAAATTGCTAACTTTCTTTGCCTTGATTTAACAACAATATAATCTACATGAATAGCTAATTATGTACAATCATAGCATATATCATTATCATGGGGAGTATAAGTACAAGAAAATATGATATAAAAGATTGACCACCATGTATCACATCATCATGTATGATAGGATATGTGTTCTAAAAACCATAACTATATGGATGAAAGACCATTATGACATGTGAATATAAGCCACCATAACATGCAAAAATATCATGAGTAGGTGAAAAATAATAAAAATACATTGTCCATGTTCATCCTACAAGGTGTATCAGAAGGTAGATCTTCACTAGGTATGTACTTGTCATTATCACAATCCACATGATTATCATTAGGCTCATGAATAAATGAAATAATTATGTCTAATAGCTATGGATGAGCATGAATTAACTTGAAGAAAGAGGGAGAATATGAGACAACAAAAAAGAAATATATCTCTATATTTTCTATATTATGCCATAAGAATATTAAGAATAGAGGGATGGTGTGTAAGGAAAGGTAAGAACACATCAAAATGTGAAATATGCATATGCAAATCAGCCAATGAAAAAGACATAAGTCATGATGATAAAATATCATTGGGTGGGAAGGTGGGAAGAGAAATAAATCATTATGTATACCCAACCATAAAAAAATAATATAAGCATACATGTGAATCAATCTTAAGAAATTTGAAAATAGATAATAAAATTAGATTTGCATCATTATCTAAAAACCCTAATATTGATGAGAAACCCTATGATGAAAACTAGGTCATGCAAGGGTGAACAAATTCACCAAAATGTAAAGGAAAATAATATTTCCCTAAGCTTAATATAGGCTAATCCAAACATACATGCATAAATTAACATAGATTAATAATCGAATACTTTAATGAATGTGTATTCTAAAACAATAAATGCTAAGGTATTGAAAACAAATGCAATAACATAAAGGTACTTAGCTTTGTGTTGGAAGGAGAATATATTTTTCAATGTATTGAATTTTGGATCCATGTTATTAGAAATAAAATATAACAAGTTGTAGCTTGTCTTGGGATATGAATAGACATTTTGCATTATGTTGGGTCAAGTTCATGTATTACAGTTAGCTTCATGCCCATGGAAATCTTCCACACTTGTATAAATGATACAATATATGCAATATTTTTCTTGTTGATTTGCTTGATTCACATCCCATTCTTTTTGCTTTTTTCTGTTTGAAATTGACATCATAATTTGACACAATATAAACAATACCACCTATTTGTCATTGAAAATATTTATAAATTCCTTTATGGAATTATTGATGGCAAGGGGACATGTTCTCAAGTAGTTCAACCTCCCCAAAACTTAGGTGAATGATTGAAGGTAACAAATCTTAGCCATGTTAAAAAGTTAATGCTCCTTTCATAGCAAAAATGAAAATGTGTCAAGGCAATCTTGGAGCATGAAAGGATTTTTATAATAGAGGTCTACAGGTTCGCGTGGATGGGAGGACGCGATGCTTGAGAGTGAAGACTCGGGGGTGGAGCAAAGGGAAATCATTAGACCAATTCTAGGTGGGGTGATTGCGATAGTGGAAACTGAGAGGGGCATAAATGATATGTCCTCCGCTCTACTTCAGCTCAGGATTTCCTTATTTTCTTGATCCTATTCAGAATTTGTTGGGGTTGTTGAACTCAAGGAAGATTGAGAGGGGGGATGAATCAGTGTTTAGCAATATTCTAAACTTTAATTCAAATTATAAACCATCTAAAACATTTAAACAAAAGTAAAGATGCAAGCACATGAAAGAAACAATCAAAACACCATAACACCATAACACCAAGATTTTTAAGTGGAAACCTTGTTAGGGGAAAAACCATGATGGAGATTAATCCACAATTTATATACTATGTTAAAAGTATGAAGAAAAGGGAATGCACATGCATTTAGGCACACTGCTTAGACATCAAGTGCTGCTCAAAATAAGGAAGGCTCACTACCTTACAAAATGTTTGTGATTACAACAAAATGTTGAACTGAGAAGATAGCATCTACAAATGCCTAGTTTCAGTTCTGGTGAAGCACATGAATCAAATTTTGAAGCTTCTGTCAAAATCTGCACTTAGCTCTACTCTTCCTTAATTTTCTTCACAAAATCCTCTTCTACACAAGAAAAATTCACTCAATTTCCCTTCTGATATTCGCACATGCATCTATTATGCTCTATTCACCCACTCACACACCAAAATGAATTGCTCGAACTCGCATATATATCTGCCAGCAAGAATTCAATTGCTATATGTCACCTTCAAATAAAATACAAAATATTCTCCACATGTTGACTCAAATCATGAGTAATCTTTAATGCACACCCACACAAGTCAGCTAGACTATAGCTACGAACCCAAAAAGAAAAAAACAAGAAACATTTAAACAATTACTCCTTATACATTTGTGACATACGACATTCACTAGGTCGGCCATAAAGAGCAAATAAATAGAAAAACTTCTTGTCAGATCTCCAAGCTCGTACACTAATTAATGAAACATCACAAAACTTAACAGTAAGATAACATATATGCTCAAAAATCTATCTCGGGGATCCACAGCTCAAACTAATGATTCAGTGAAGCATACAAATTGACTAACTAACTAGATACCCTATTCTTTCTGCTTTCTGTCGGTAGAACACTATTCTTTACTTTTCCTTCTGGTATGAGCAAATCTTGATCTACGGACCAAAATAATGACTTTAGTTTCCATCAATGACAACACTAGAATCCATATGCCAATAATCTCCCCCTTTGTCATTGATGGCAACACTTAGTGAAAAATGAATAAGTGTCGAAACCAAGAGATTATGCTGCCAAAGCTCAAAATTTCAAAACACAACTTTCTTTCAAAACACTGCACTCTCTCCCCCTTAGAATTTCAAGCCATTTTTCACTGCACTCTCTCCCCCTTTGACATCAATGAAAAAAATTTACTACTCTCTCTCTCTTCCTTCGCTAATTTAGAAAATTCGAAGAACTACAACTGTTGCACAAGTCAAAAAACTATTTTATACTTATCTTTCATTTCCGAAAGAAATTTCTTCCAAGCATCTACTGCAATCCCAATGATTATGATCAAGTTATTGTTTTCTGATGTCTGGTTGATGATCTGCATGAGGGATTATGGAATTGTGATTGTTCCTTCTAATTTCTCTCCTTTCTTCAACACTTCAATTAGCTACTCCAATCTACATCCAGGTAAATCCTTCACTTTCCAGAAAGTGTCCACAAGAGTGTTTCTGGAAAAGTGAAATTTTGCATGCTCAGACTGCAACTCATGAATCATTTTCTTTATTGTACCTTCCTGGTCTTGAAACATGTTATAATCTTGACCAATTTTGTTCAACTCACTTTCAATCTACTCCAGCTTGTCCTTGTATTTCCCAACTACATGAGGCCAACGAAGACAATAATTGTAGATATTATTTGTTGAGTTTATATATTGCCTCAACACATTCATTTTCCTTTTTAATTTGGTAAGGGATAGCCTGAACTACTCCTTCAAATGTAAAATTATTTCTTCCTCTTTCTTATCCTGAGACTCAGAGGCCATAGTTTCCCTAATACATTCAATCAACTCTTTAGGAAGTACATTCTGCAAACTTTCCAACTCAATGTTATTATGCACAAAGTAACTACCTAGAGTGCTCTCAATCAGGTCCTTCTCATATGAGGGTTTGTCTAACCATATATTAGCAATATTCTACATCCCATCTTTTTCTTGAACAATCTGCAGTAGCTTTGTTTTGACTAAAGCACCTTCTTCTCTACTTCCTTTTATCATTATCACATCCAGTTCAACTGATTCCCATTCATCCCTTGGAGTGTACTCATCAGAATCTTCATCTGGTATATCCAAAATTACTTGCTCTTTTCCTTTTCCTTCAAGTTTAGGAGACCTGTGTGTCAGAGGACTGTCATCAGCAAATTCTAGGGCTCTTTTTTGCTTTCTTTCTATTTTACCGAAAAATGATCCAACTTCAAGTTCTTTTTCTAAAAAGGAAATGCTAGTTTCTCCAAACTTTCCTAGCAACTCTCTAAAGAAATTTGCATAAAATTGCTCACAATTTTCCAGAGTATTGAAATGTTCAAAAATTTGCTTATAAACCTGTTCATTTTCCCTCCATACTACATTATCAACCTGACGCAAACAATTCAGAAAATACATCATGATACATATGATCAAAGTACCAAACCTGAAGGGGTAATTTGCATCCTTTATTAATTGCACATTCTCCATCAATTGATCTTTTAGCAAATTGTATAGGTCAAAGTCTTGCTCCTCCATTATCTTTTTATGAGATATGTAAACTGCACCTACCGAGGTTGCGCCTTCTCTATTTCTAAAGAAAATTTTGTATGAAATCTCATGTGCAATGTACCTTGTTATTGTATCTTTGATTGTTGAAATTACCAGGACCCTTTGATCTCCTGTTACTCCGGTTAGGGTTTTGACTTCCTTGTTCCAAATCGACTGCTTTTTTGGAATATCCCCATCATTGCATAGACCAGTTAGATTTCTAATCACATCCATAAAAATAAGATAGGGTTTATCCAAGGTTAGAATGTCCTCATTCAATTTTTTCAGGATAAACCTAACAACTTCCGCGTTGTCAAAATAAGGAAACTCATTCCAAATGTCCAAACTTCTATGTTTCACACCTTTAAGCCACTTCAATTCATCGGCCGACAACAAATTTCTCACATCCCTGATCTTTCTACTGCTATATTCATCCAAATTCACAATTCCTTTGATTTGTTTCATTTTTCTTTCCGTACCGAATAGGTTTTTCTACGAGAAAAAAATTAGAAAATCGACAAGCGATTAGAAATACCTGATGAATTTGCTGCCAAATTTACTTGACTCCTTCAAAATCCTGCTGCAAAATCTCTCCTATTCTTTCTTCAGTGCAAGGTGACAAATGAGGGTTCCAAATACCTTTTTATAGCTTTGTACACCTAACCTTTTTGCCACATTAAATGTTTTTCCCTAGGAGTTCTGATTACTCTGTTTTCTCAGACAACAAGAGAAGAATCTATCTACGGACCTTCTAGATCTCAGTTTTCTGCATAAGTGATCATGGACATATTTGTAGATTGATAGCACAAATACTAAAAATTCCCTACATTCTAGTGCCAACTACTGATAGGGGGAAAAAGGATTTTTCTTGAAAAACTCCCCCTAGGCCAATGACCTAAGATCAATTTCCGGAGGAATTACTGAAGGCTACTTCTGGTGTGGGTTTATTTCCTTCATCAGATTCACTCTTCTTCACCCATGTTTTCTTCATATGATCTCTTATTTCTTCCACTGTCACTTTCCATTTTCCTTTATCATCTTTCTGTGAAATTCTTCCTTTGTATACCGGACCTCTTCTATCCATGTTTATGTTCCTGCAAAATCTTGCAATGTGACCCAATCTATTGCAAATGTAACATACCCAATTTCTTTGTCTAGACTAGTCATCCCATTGATTCCCCTTTGACCTGCATTGATTAGCAACATGCCCAAATCTTCCACAAGTATAGCATTTAACATTCCTTACACTGACAGACATACTTCTGCACTCAATTGACTTATGACCAAACTTATTGCAACTAAAACACTGACCAGGAAATGATGGACTACTTGAATTTATTTTACTTCTACACTGAGAAGCCATATGACCAAATTTATTACAAGAAAAGCAACAACCATTAAACTTTTGAGCATTGGGTTGTCTTACTGGATATCTTCTGCCTTTGTTCATCTAAATTTTCTGTCTGGAATCCTTATGTTCAAATTTGGAGCTTTCACCTTTCTCATAGCCAAGACCTCACTTATCATTTGCTTCCTTCTTTCCTTTAGTCAACTCATCAAGCTTAGCAGAACTGATCCTGAACTTCTCCTTGTACTCATTTACAGTAGTGAGTTCATCTCTGAGAATAACTATCTTTCTTTCAAGCTCTTGTTCATTATTTTTAGATTGTTGTAGTTCAATCTCCAGTTGAATGAATCCACTATTAACTCTGTTGCATTCTTCAAATTTTTCTCTTAAAGACTGGGCCAGATTTTCCTCATTCTTCTTTCTTTCTTCAATCTCCTTAGTTAACTTCATTTCCACAGATTCCATCTCAAGCTTTAGAGTAGCATTGTTCCTAGCAGGTTTTTCACATTCTTCAGTTGTCTCTTTTAGGGTCTTATTCAGGTGAACATCTTCCGAGATTTTGTTTTCTTTCTACTTCATCTGATCACAAAGTTCCTTCCTCTTTTCTCTTGACTCGTTGATTTTATCCTTTAATGATTGAATGAAGTTTTTGGCATCCACAAGATTTTCTTTTAATTCCATGACTTTTGATTTAGACTGGTCAAGATCATCAAGTGCCACCATAAGTTGTTGTTGAAGACCACCAGAGTCCATTGCAATCCAAGATCCACCTCAAGTTGTTAAACTTCCTGTATAGGAACCTGCTCTGATACTAATTGTTGGACTCAAGGAACACTGGGAGGGGTGGTGAATTAGTGTTCAACAATATTCTAAACTTTAATTCAAATTATAAACCATCTACAACATTTAAACAGAAGTAAAGATGCAAGAACATGAAAGAAACAATTAGAACATCATAACACTAAGATTTTTACATGGAAACCCTGTTAGGGGAAAAACCATGGTGGAGATTAATCCACAATTTATATACTCTATTAAAAGTATGAAGAAAAGGGAATGCACATGCATTCAAGCACACTTCCTATAGCTCACTTCTCAAAATAAGGAAGGCTCACTACCTTACAAAATATTTGTGATTACAACAAAATGTTGAACTAAGAAAATAGCATCTACAAATGCTTGGTTTCAGTTTCGGTGAAGCACATGAATCAAATTCTAAAGCTTCTGTCAGAATCTACACTTAGCTCTACTCTACCTTAATTCGCTTCCCAAAATCCTCTTCTACACAAGTAGAATTCACTCAACTACCCTTCTAATATTCACATATGTGTCTACTATTCTATATTCACCCACTCACACACCAAAATGAATTGCCTGAACTCACATATATATATCCGCCACCAAGAATTCAATTGCTATATGTTGGCTTCAAAAAAAATACAAAATATTCTCCACATGTCGGCTCAAATGATGAGAAATCTTTAATGTGCACCCACACAAGTCAACTAGACTATAGCTATGACCCAAAAAAAAATAACCAACACAAGAAACATTTAAACAATTACTCCTTATATATCCATGACATGTGACATTCACTAGGTCAGCCATAAAAAGCAAATAAACAGAAAAATATCCTACTAGATCTCCAAGCTCATACACCGATTAATGAAACATCACAAAACGTAATAGTAAGATAACATATATGCTCAAAAATCTATCCCAGGGATCCACGGCTCAAACTGATGATCCGGTGAAGCATACAGATCGACTAACTGACCGAATACCTTGTTCTTTCTACTTTCTACTGGTAGAACATTGTTCTCTACTTTTCTTGTCGGTATGAGCAAATCCTAATCTGCAGACCAAAATAATGACTTCAGTTGCCATGAATGACAACACTAGAAGCCATATGCCAATAGGGGTTTGATCCTTTAGGGATGACTCAAGCTAGTGTGCTCCTACTATCCTACCTATTTCTCCTACTCTTGACCTAGATGCCCTTACTACATGCAAAAATCATGCAAACCCTTTTCACGAATGGTCAAATTTTTTTCTGGAACAGATCCAAAGGGAAACCTAGACCACCACATCTGATGTCTCTGTATGATCTACCTTCTTCCCTCATTGTGGAGTAGGTTCCTTGATTTGGCGGGTCTTTCATTTCTATTGGAGATGCAGAGGTTGTTATTTCTGGCAAGCCTTTGGATTTCTACCTCTCAGACGGTTGTATTGAGGAGATTGCTAAAGATATTGGAAATAGATCTTTGGTTATGAGATGCCTGCGAAGGTGCTCGCCTATTGCTTTAGTCCTCGAATGGGTGAAATCTACTTAGAGCAACCTGTCTACTCTGAGGATTGAATCTCTAGATTTTGACTTCTTTTTTCTCACCTTCAACAGTGTTGATGATTGCAATTTCATGGTCTAGAATGGCCCATGGTTTTTTGGGAATTTTGGCCTCTTCATCTCTCCTTGGACCCCCTTTTTGAACCAACTACAACAAATATTACTAATGTTCCCATTTGGATTAGGCTCTACAGCTTTCCCTTGGTGATGCAAAATATGGATCTCATTACCAAACTAATCAATCATGTGGGTTCCTTTATTAAACTCGATGCAAAATTTGTGGCTCTTGATTTCAAATTTTACAGGGTTTGTGCAATGGTGGATATCTCTAAACCCATCTCTCAGTCTATTCGGATCCACTCTTCTCATGGAATTTAGACAATTTTTTTAATTTTGAAGGCTTTCCTTTCTGTTGCTTTTGTTGCAATATGATGGGCCACAAAATTAAGGCTTGCTCTCTCTAGCATCAAGCTAGAGCTAGGTTTGTCGGGCTTAAAAAATGGGTTAAGAAGGTTGGCTCTCTAGATGTATATTTTATTTGGAAAAATCATGGTATGTTCTTAGAGTCCCAACCTGTTTTTGGATTGAATCTTGTGCAGCCTTTGGTGACTTATCCTCCTACAATCCCTACCCATGACAATCCTCCTAAGGCCTCTCATGGGTCAAAGGAGGATGACTCTAAGTCTGATGGAACCTTCCCTTTTATGGATGATCTAGATAATCTGAAATACGACTGTTTTGGCCATGACTTGATTTTGGATCCACCTCAAAAACTTGGTATCTCTCAAATAGTTAACAAAAAATTGAAACCTGATTGTGGTGGCACAAAGAGAAAAGTATGGGAGAAATTCTAAGGTCAAAAAACTTTTTATCGAAGGAAAGGAAGTTATGGAGGAGGGTTTACAATGGACCATGGATGCTCTCCTCTCTAGGAACAATAGAAGAGCTTAGATGTTATTTTATGTGGCTATGAACTATTTTTTATGCTCTTTGAAGCAGTTGTGTCATGTTATTATTTTCCTTCTCTCTTCTTTTATAGTTCCTCTTACGTTTCCTCTTTCCTATTTAGGATCTTGTTTCTCTTCTACTCCTTCCTTCTCTATGTGGTAGAATCGATGTAATTTGTTTTTTATGTTTTAATAAAAGGAGTGGGCCCTCTTCCCACAACTTACGGATTAAAAAAAAAATCTTAGTTGTGTTAATGCTCCTAGAATGAAAGGCCAAATCTATATTTTTTTTAGTGCACCAAATTGAGATGTTCCTCCTTGTAATGAGAATGATATTGAAATGAGATGCTTGAATTGGAGTGATGATAAATAAACACAATTGAATTCCTTTAAATATAAGGAAATAATAATAAATCACACAAAAATCATGTTTTTTTGGCCTTAGGTAGGAAAGGAATTGGCTAAAATTTCTATTTGACTTTTGAAAATTTAGAGGTCAAAGCTAGCCTACGAGGTTGGCTTTGTGTTCATAGAAAATGACTTAAGACATGGAAATAGTTATATAAGAATAAGTAATAGATGTGTTAGGACATGAATAGGCATAATTAACACATGGTTTCAGAGAGTATGTTGAAACATGTGTATGCAAAAAATAAGGTGTAGGTAAATAAATATATATGATTGGGGATGTGTGTGTATCTCCAAGTATTGAAGTTAGCTTTATGCCCACGAAATTGTTTTGCACTTGTGGAAATAATATACAATATACACTGTTCTACTTATTGATTGAACTTGACTTACATCTACTTCTTCCACATTTCTTGCTATATGAAATTTGATAATTTATCATAATTTAACACATTACAAAAAATACCACCTACTTTTCATTAATAATATTTGAAAATGCCTTTAGGGGATTGTTGGTATATTGAGAGGGGACTATAGCATTGTAAATTGCCACCCTTGACAATTTCACACTATGTTTTGCTCCCCATTAAAGTGAATGCACCTAATTGTACATATAATGTCCTAAATTATGCATTTCATGGCCCATTTGGACATTTATCAAAAAAACCCATTTGTAAAACCAAAGCAAACATCTAATATTTTGCTTCTGACACTTTACCTCTTGTAAAATAAGGCTGGGAAATTCGCCCTAGGCAACTTGGTCCCCCTATTTTACCTCCAAATTTTAATATGTCGGAGTTGAAATTTTATTATTTGAATTTCAAATGGTAAATTTTGGCTATCAAGATTTAATTTTCAAGAAATTAGATTAATTGCATATAAATACCTAGTCATTTCACCATTTGAAGAATAAGTGGCAAGTATTAGAATTATTAGTGATCAAGCAATTATTATCAATTCAAGTGCAATCAAGAGTAGAACTATTGCAACATTTCAATTTTGATGAGAATGAAGATGTTAAGATTGATGAACAAGTGCATAAGGAACTATCTTTGTTGTTCTCAAAGTCCATGGATTTAGATGGGGGAAACCGTGATGATCCTCCTAATGAGAGTGACTCACCACATGTTGAACCTGGTGATGCTCCTAGTACAACACTTGTTGTAGTCCCTTTGGCTAGTTTTCCTCCTTCCATATATGATGAACAAGATTGGGATGTAGACAATTTGCTTTAGATCAACTCACATGTGTGATACTCCTTTGTGTTTGCTTTATGTGTTATTTTTGTTTACTTTCCCGTGAAGTGACCTCCCGTGTTGTGTTGCTTGGTGTGTCTTTATGTTTGTGAGTTTTCTTTGGAGGACCCTTGTTGCTTTGTTGGCATAAGGATCCAAAGGAAACAAATCTATCGTGACATCCATCTATTTATATCTCCATTTTTCTTTATGGACCGTGAACATTGTTCTTTTTTGTCTTGTGTTTTCCTTTTGGGGACAATGCAAGGTGTTGAGACATTTAGGTCTCTTCCATGTTGACCCAAAAGTTTGTTTTTTTATCTATGTATCATTCTTCTATTGTGTTCATAGTTCCACGAGTATTTGGGGAATGATGTTAGTTCGGAGCTCATTTACATTATGGTAGTAAAGATGTATATTGACCTTGGATCTATGGATCCCTTATGTGTTCATATTTTCATTGCATTGGGGAAACCCCTTATCATGAGTTATCTTCATTTGGAAATATATCATTGGCATAGGGCTTTCCAAATAAGCTCTCATGACTTAAACACAATTCATTTATCATTTTTCTACCTTAAAGTAATTGCTCACAGTAGGGTGTTTAGAAATTACTTTAAGCAATTGCTTTAAGGTGGGGGCATACATTCCATTATGTGCTTCCCTTTGTTCACATGTCCTATACTTAGTGATGCATTGGCATAACATTTTGTGATCATTTATGTAGCATCTTTATCAGAGTTAGTGGGACTATAACTCTTGGTATGGTTGACATGGGTACACACCTAGTGAAACTAGTCCTCACTAGTCCTTGTGTGTTTCTCATTTTTCTATTATCTTTGAAAGGATCACCTTGTGAATATCAAACTTCACTAGCCCATGGTGCCTTTGGTTCATGTTTCACCTAGAAAATATCAAACTTTTTTGGCTCATGAGTCATGAATGCATTGGGTATGGATCCTAGCATAACACAACTTGCTAGTCCTTGATTGTCATACCCTCTTTTTGTTTTGCATTTTTGTCATGTATGTTTTGTGTTGTCTTGTTGTATTACATGCATGTGTGTTTTCCCTTGTATTTATGTTTTCTTTCCATAGGATCTCAAATCTTGGGGCCTTATGCACTCCCCCTAGATTCATTTTCATCCTATCTCTTCAACATTTAGATAATCAGACCCCCCTTGACATATTTTCTACTTTAGTGTGATTCTGAGAATAATTTCATACTCTTACTAAAGTGGTGGCTAAATGTAGTGTCGTAAATTGTCACCCTTGATAATTTCACACTATGTTTTGCTCTCCCTTAAAGTGCGTGGACCTACTTGTACATCTAATGTCCTAAATTATGCAATCCATGGCCCATTTGGATATATCAAGAAAACCCATCTGCAAAACCAAAGCAAACATTTAATATTTTTCTCCTAACACTTTACCTCTTATAAAATAGGGTTGGGACATAGTCACCCTACGTGACTTGGTCCCCCTATTTTGCCTCCAAATTTTAATATTTTGGAGTTCGAATTTTATTATTTGAATTTCAAATGTCAAATGTTGGCTATCGATAACTAATTTTTAGGAAATTAGATTAATTGCATATAAATACATAGTCATTTCATCATTTAAAAACTAAGTGGCAAGTATTAGAATTATTGGTGATCAAGTCAAGGACAGTCAAGAGTAGATTTATTGCAGAATTTCAACATTGAAGCATCATGCCAAGTTTTATGTGAGTTTGTTCATGTTTATGTTATCATTTTGTTTGTGAGGACTAACCCTTATAGGTCTTCCAAGAAATCAAGCCTTGAGGTGATGTGCATGACTTTAGTCCTTCAAGGAAAATCGGATTTGGGTGGTGAGTTTAAGTCCATTGTTGATTCATCATTCATTTATCATTTATCCTCTATCCCTCAAAAGAATAAGTGCTCTTTTATCAATTTTACCATTGTGGAGGTGGAAACACCAATACAGGGTTTGACTAAGGCAAGCCCCTATATGGCACAACCCTTCCTCTCTCTTTGAATGTGCATGATTCATATATGAAGAAGTTTAGAGGAATATTGAAGATCATTTACTCATTATTGCATTCAAACCGTACAACTTGACAACGTAAGAAGAATTAGTTATCTCAACACCCAATGAAGATCTGATAGTGAGACACAAAAGAAAGAAGGATCTGATCAAACTTAAGAGGATTGTGAAATCAAATTCGAATTTCAGTCACTAGGAAATACTCACCCTGAGTGACTGGGTCCTAAAAATTCAGCCCCAGATTCATATGTCAGGTGCACAGAACTCCGCTCAATCTATTTCCAAACTCTGAATTCGTCTGTGACTTTCTAGATTTGTTATTTTTGCATCAAAATAGGTTATTTGTATAATTTTTTAGTCATGTATCATTGCATTTCATACCAAATCTATTTCTAAGTCCTTAAATTTAGATCTTAGGATTGGTTGGCTCACCTTTCAGGTTGCAAGTCAATCTCATATCTTAGTCAATATTAATTTAATGATAAGAGGCCTCTTGTGTCCATTATTGAAAAGTAATCCCTTGTGAAAACATAAGGTGGAGTCACTAGTATAATTTGACAAATAAATGACTACATGACTAACACTAGTAGTATTTGGAAAATAAATGACTAATTTGGTCATTTATAAGTGACTAATTTGGTCATCAGGTAAAATCACAACTAAATGACTAATATCAGACAAATAAAAATGACTAAAAAAATGGCTGATATTAGACAAATAAAAATGACTAAATAAATGTGCTCATTATTAAAATCTTGGCCATAATTTTCATTTTAATAAACATACTCTAAAACCTTCGTCAAGACCTTATTTTCAATCTTAACTCGCCATAATTAATAATAAAATATTACAAATAAAATAATTACTAATAAATATTTTTTTTGGAATAAATATTTTGTTTTGTGATGTCATACACCAAAGTTTCTTCTAAATTGATGAAAAAACCACCAAATTATAAAAAATCAACCAAAACCATAAGAGAACCTAAAAAACTAAAACCCAAAAACCTTGAAAAATAAAAAAAATAAGCAAAAGGAAGAGAAAAAACAAAAAATAAGAATAAGCAACCAAATAATCTAAGAGGAAAAAGGACCAATTCTTTTTTTATAAGCATAATTTTCATTTTAATAAACATACTCTAAAACCTTTGTGAAGACCTTATTTTCAATGTAGCCTGCCAAAATGGAGTAGTGAGTCGAAACCTGTAGCCCGCCAAAATGGAGCAATGAGTCAAAACCTTATTTTCAAGGTAGCCTGCCAAAATGGAGAAGTAAAGCACGCCTAATTTTGGATTGCAACCTCTGCCCATTTTTCTGCATCGGACACAATTTATGCAGAATCTTGTGGTAAGTCACTTTCCATGGTTTCAATTAATTTTACTTTTCAAATCTATACACAGTCAGGCCATATGATCCATTATTTTTAATAATTTTACTAGCTGCTTGTTGACTAGCAGTGATTATGTTCTTTTTTAGGCTAATTATGGAAAAGCAGATCCATCTTATGTTGCAGAAGTTAAGGAAATTTATATAGAGAACTTTGAATCGAGGTCTATTTATTCTTTTCTTTTCCATTATGAGGTGTTAAAAGTGATCTTTTCTTTTCAATGTTTCCACTATCAAATTGCATAGTTC
Organism: Sequoia sempervirens; assembly: GCA_007258455.2. NCBI lineage: Eukaryota > Viridiplantae > Streptophyta > Pinopsida > Cupressales > Cupressaceae > Sequoia > Sequoia sempervirens. The sequence goes on along the minus strand of VDFB02338670.1, from coordinate 50,996 downwards.
ATAGGAGAACTTACTTTTATCTATAAAAATGATATTAAGGGACATGTAGGTTGAGTTGTTTATACAAATTTCATAATTTGAACTCTTAAAATTAGCTTCCACTTTCTGAGGGGGCATGAAAATCACTTTTGAAGTTGAGTGTAAAAAACAAAGTAGCATGTAAAGAAAAAGGATGAACAATAATAGAGTGAAAAGTGGCTCTTCTTATATCAACCATGTAGAGTACAATGAAAGGAGTGCAAGGATGGTAGGGGTTTAACGTTTATAGTGTAGTGGAACAGTAGTTCAGTTGTAAAGTAGATGTCATCCTACTTTATTTGAGAACTCTTACTAAATTCCCAAAAATAGGAGTTCCCAAATTACGCCAACAACAAGAGTTGATTCATAGGCCCTATGAAAATCTATAACTTTTTTCCTCCCCTTTGATACTTTTATGCATACTTACAAATTACATCTCCATAATTAATATGGATTGGAAGGGTTGAAAGGGCACATGTCAGTCTTTTCCATTTATTGGGCAATAAAGAGTTTGAAGTGACTGAAAGGATCAAATGTAGCTCTTGACTCTAGATGCTTTATTCTCATTCAGTTATTAATATATCCAGATATAAACCATGATGACTTAAATCAGAACTAGAAGAAATCTCATGAAAAACTACAAGAAGAGATCAGTGATTAGATGAATCATGGAAATGCAACCAACTCCATAAGCCACAACAAACAAAATATGCAATGAAAATGAGAATACAAGCCTTCAAAGGAGTTATCATGGATAAACAATCATCCTCCCTTAGATCTCTAGGGAGAATGCCTGAAAGATCTTCAGTTATCCATAATATCCACATGCTATGAGCTTTGATACAAAGATTGTGCATAGTTCTTCTCAGTTTATTCAATTTGGTGCTATTATTTTTATCTTATGATTCAGGCTTCAAACCAACCCCTCTCATTAGTATTTGTCTTCCAAAACTATCTAGAAGAGGGTAATAAAAATCAGTACTCGAATATCTAAAAGTTGAAGATCCTTTCCCTCAAACTGAAGCTTTGTTCTCGAAAAACCAGAGCTAAGATGAGCCAAGAACCAGTGGAAGGGAAGTTGAATGAAAACTGAGAGCAATTAAAATCCTTCCTAAGAAAAGTTCCCTTTCCACTATAACTGTTGGTTCTAGTGTCTCCTTGTTCATTTTTTTTGGCAACTCCTCATTTTTCATTTCTTGATAGAGAGCTTCTGAAAGATGTGCAAGATGTTCTTTAATCTCAATAATCAATGTTGAGATAAAATGGAATCATTGCTCTTGCAAATAAGGTACTAAATCATTTATCCTTGAAGGAGATTTATGTGCATGAAGAAAACTTAGGAGGTCTTCCAGAATATTCTTGGACCACTCATCTATGGTATCTTTTATTTGACTAACCTCAGTTCCAAAATAAGCGTTAAGGCGACCAAACTAGTCTTCATCATTTGTCATCATATTTCTAAAACTCAACCCAGGTAAATTGACACTTTTTAGGTCCCCTCTCTTGACAAGCCAACCCTCACTAGTAGTTAATTTGTGCAAATGGGTTTCAATGTCTTTGTAACTTGCCAAAGATGTAACTATGGCTTCAAGGCATTTACCAACCTTAACTCTCTCACACATATCAGCAAATCCATCAGCTATTATTTGTTTCATCCTACTAATAAACAAGCTTTCAAAAAGTTCATCCCATAGACTCTTTGAGTGCCTCAAAACAATCTCACACACGCATTGGCATGGAAACTCAACATTTGAACCAAAAACCATTTTTAACCACTCCAAGCTCCCTTCAAATGCATCCAAATTGTCCAATGTTTCTCTGATCAATATCTCATTCTCTGCAAGTTCCTTGCCACTTTTCACAAGATCAAGAAAACACTTTCCCCCAAGCCTATCTGCAGAGAGAATATCATCTACACATGTCTTAAGCCACGCTAAGCAAGACTCTGATATAAATTCACTCAGAAAAATCATCATGGTAGCTTGTAGCTTCTCTCTATGAGATTTCCACAACTGCACCACATTGTCTAGGTTTGGAATCCCACCAAACAACTGTGATTCAGGTGGCACTACTAACACAATCTTATAAAAAAGAGGCAAATTGTTTAGAACCTCCAAGAAGAGTTTCCCAGCCTGACATATTGTTACCTATATGACTTACCACATGACAGAAAATGGAACTGACTACCCCCACCTTATCGGTCTATCGGTCGGATGTGTCTTCTTGTTCTAGCAATTTATCAATGGTTCTATTTTTTCATCGGCGTGAGGATCTTCTATCTGCATGATGAGGTCTCATGTTCCTGCAATGGTTTGACGGGGATGATAGATAGAAGATCCTCACGCCGATGAAAAAATAGAACCGTTCCACCGAAAAATCCCCATCGGACCATCGTGGGAAAAGGAGACCTCATCTCGCCGATAAAATATCCTCACACCGATGAAAAAATAGAACTGTTCCACTGACGACATCCCCATCAGACCATCGCAAGAACAAGAGACCCTGTCCCGCCGATAGAAGATCCTCACACTGATGAAAAAATAGAATTGTCGACACACTGTTGGAACTAGAAGACACATCTGGCTGATAGAACCCTTGGTGTGTGAAGTCTTCTAGCCATTTCTGTCAGAATGAAGTAGATGGAGTTCAGGGGTTTTGTTTCAGATGATATGGAAAATTTTGTTTGGAACAAATAGAGCTGAAAGGGTGTTTCAAACTCAATCAAATCTTGTTTAAAACAACCCAACATGAATACAAGTGTACTTAGAAGATTGGGATTTCTTTTTTGATCATCATGATTTGGTTTAGAGCCAGGAAATTGAAGCAAAATGGTGATAAAGAACAATAGGGCATGGGCAGAAAATGTGTCAAGCTATTTTGGGAAAAACATGCCTGAAACATTAGATATCTTCAAATTTGGGCAAATATTTTGAGAGGTTCCTTGCAAAACCCATTTTGTGCACATTCTGTAATCAATCATTTCATTCCATGAGATGACATCTCTTTGAGGCATTCTATCAAACAATTCAAGTGTTTTGTCTACGATTCCACATCTTGCATACATTGTCTACCATAGCATATCCAACTATAACATCCAGGTATCTTTTTAATTCCTCTATCTTTCATCAATCTCTTTACAATTTGAACCTCGTAAAAATGTTTTAGAGAAGAACATAAGTTGCAGCATTTTTAGGATCCAACTAAAAATATGAATGGTTGATCAACCATGCACACCTAATGATCAACTATATATGTAAATTGTAATGCAATAAGGGTTACTGACATGTGAAGTATGTGCAGCCCTCATCCACTAAACCTAAATGACTGCATGCACCTAGAGCCCAAGCAAAGCTTACAATATTAGGATGTGTTCTAGAGTGATTCATTAATTCAAATATTTTGAGAGGTTCCTTGAAAAATCCATTTTGTGCACATTCTACAATCAATCATTTCATTCCATGAGAGGCATCTCTTTGAGGCATTCTGTCAAACAATTTAGGTGTTTTGTCTACGATTCCACATCTTGCATATATTGTCTACTTAAGCTAGTTTTCCTATAGCTATTGTTATTTGGTGTTTTGAATGTTGTAGAGTCATATTTTCCTGTATGCCTGAATGTCTTTTTTTGTAAAATCAAGTTTATACTATGCTCCCCCAAGTTTCAGGGACGGGGACGACAAGGGATGTGTTTTTGGTATGGGGGTACTTTTGGGTCATTTTTTAGGGGATGGTAGGGGATGGCTATAAAAAATAGGGAAGTTTTTAAAAATATAGAGAAATTTCAAATATTCATATCAGAACATTGATAAAGTATTCATCATAGGCATTGTAGAAGATTAATACATAACATTAGACTTGAATTGAGATTTCACATAAGAATTAACAAACAAATTAACAAAATTCAAATTCTTTTATTGTCAATATGCATACATATTAAATAAGAATTATAAAAAAATGCCCAAAGGCTTCAAGTTTCAACTATAAAATGACAAAAACATAGAAAATATATGATTGTCCCTAATCAGCAAATGCAACTGGTAGGTCTATATCAAAATTGGAGCTCAAGTTTGTGTCACTGTCAAATGCAAAGGCAAGGGGAAGCTTCCAGGTCCCCCAAGTTCCTAAAACATTTATGGGACAGGGACGGGGGTACCAAGGTAGGGGATGGGTCTCCATGGAGCACTGAGTTTATATGGTTTGGGGTTTCAAGGTGGGGTTTTACCTTACCACAGGAAACCTCTATGGTTGGGACAGAGGTATACACCCCTCTTGATAATTACACCTTATCATCTACTAGAGACCTCTGGGTGACTCCTGGAAATGGTATTGTGATGGATTGAGGGGGGAAATAGTAATAGAGGTCGTTGTGATAGTAAAGTGGAGTTGGTATGTACACTATTTAAGTCTTGTAAGATTCTAACCTAGAATCTAGAGGCACCAATTAGGAAAACCCTAGTCTGAGCCTTCATAAAAGAGTTTGCAATACCAATACATAAATGTAAAAATGTATTTGATTTTGACTTGTATATCTAAATAGCTCTATTTCTTCTTGAATTAAACATTTAAAAATTGGTGCAGGAGCACCAAGGTATTTGTGAAATGTTGATTCATGGAGGTCTTAGGTCAGTTTGAGTTTTGAGTCTAGAAGTCATTAATAAGGTCATGATTGACCAATTCATATTGTAAGCATGTGCAGGCATAATGAAGAGTGTTGGAGGCGGTGGCAGAGATGTGAGAGGTTGGTAATGTCATTTTTCAATAAACTCTACCCCAAGCTAGTGTAAAGTAAGGGTTTTTAGTTACAGAGGTTAGATGAGAGTTTTCCCATCTAAAAATTGTTGATTGATTGTTGAGTGGTTCATTGTGAGATAAAGTCAAAAATATGGGATCTGTAGACCTACTAGATGAGTTGAAGATTTTTTGCAAAGGAGTGATTTGGAAGAGTTTTGTGAATCAATTGGTTGTTTGAATCAGTTTGTTTTGTGATGATTTGTTCAAAGCCAAATTGCTTTGCATCAAAAACTTTCCATCATATTGAAGCTTGATGGGAAGAAGGGTCCATTGAGAGAACTCAAGGGGTGCTACTTGCTAGGAGGAGAGAAGTTGTGGAGTACTTGTTGGCTTGAACAAGTGACTGAGCTCACCTTCCTTGTATTGAAGAGGATGTACCGGGTATGTATTTCCTCAATCAAGATTAAATTATAACTGATGCTTTTGTGATGAGATGGTGTTGATGACAAATCATATAACTGTGATAGTTGAAATTATTTTGGTGGTTATGTGACATTTTTTTTTAGAACATTTATAAAGAAAGTATAGATTAAAGTTTGTTGTGCAGAAGCAGTGAGTAGGCTACATTCCTCCGCTTGCCTCAAATCTTGATTTGGGTGATGAGGACAGAGTAATAATGCCTTATGTTACTTCATACTTGTTCCTTTTGTTACCTCACACTTGTTCCAGTCATGTAATCACCTTGATGATTGTTACCTCACCCATGTTCCAGTCATGTATTTACCTTGATGACTGATTGACTTGTTTTTAGGGCTTACAACTTACAAGAAAAATGAAGGCCCTTTGACCTTTTAGATCATCTGTGATAATTTAATTACATCAACAAAAAACCATGGAAGGATTTAAGTACTTAGGGTTTTGTTGAAGATATCATTGTACTATTTGAAGATTTTGGTCTATACCTATTTTAAGCCAGATGTTATGCTTTTGGCCTTGAGATTGAGTGGGAATCTCAAAACTTAAATTTTTTGGTCTTGACAACAGACTTTTAGTATGATATGGTTAAGATGGTTTGATTGAGAATTTGAGAACAACAAAGGATAAGCCTCAATATTTTATGTCATTTAAAGATTGGAATAAAGATTATTGGGTAGGACAACTTAAGACCTTAGATTTGCACCAATTATATATTAGCTAGAGACCTAACCTATACCTCATGTAACTCTCCATGACTATAAATATGATCTTCAAATTAGAAATATATACATTCTATGCAAGATTTATTGGTTTAGTAGATACTTAGGGAATGTGTAAACATGATAGCGAATACCTTGAACTAGTTAGCTTTGTCTACTATTTACTTTTGATCAACTAAGGACATTTATATTTCAATTTTAAATAAAATTTCAATATTGAACTTCAAAATTTAGACAATTTCCACCTGCACTACGCATAAATGGAGGCGCCCTTTTAACACATTTCTTTGATTATGATTTCATCTCCTTTCACATTTGAGTATACTAACTTATTTTGAAAAAAAAATCAATTTCAGTGTTCTATCCCATGGATCAATTCTTGTTTTTGTGTTGAACAAAAATCAAACACTAAGCTTCAGTGTCATGTTGGATTGTTAGAAAGCTACAATGTGAAAATAGCTTCTTTAGAGTCTTCATTGTATTCTATATTTGCAACTATGTTCTTTCCAAATTTATTTTTACATACGAATAGTGACCATGAAAAAATTATTGCAGGAGTGGGAGGTTATTCTTAGCTATATGAGCCACTTTGGTGGGCAGGCATGATTACTAGTAAGTGCTTATTACTTATTAAATCGGGTTTAGGTGACAACTAGAGAATATTAATGTTTGACAATTGACATAGATTACTTGCATTCAAACTATTAATTTCCTTATTTACAATATTTTTTTAGATTATAGTTGTATGGCTGGAGAGTTTATATATTCATTGTTTTCAAAATTCATAGTTTATCTACAATGACTTCACTGCCAGTCCTTAACAACTATTTTAGAATCAAAATTTTCACTAAAAATTACATTCACCATCTTTTACGAATAACTACTAACTACCCTGCAAACCAAAAACTCCTTTTCATTGCCCACAATTTTGTAAAACCAGCAAAAACTAACTACAGACAGCCAAAAAACTCAAATTCATGGCAGAGGATTATGTTAACTATAGAGCTACAGACGAGCTACTCGCCATAGTTTCCATAGAGGTCTCGTTCTTCTTCCTCTTCCTCTGAGGTCGCTGGTCCAACTTCTCCAGCTGCTCCAACTTCAGCCGCTTCACTTCAACCTTTTCCTTCTTTACCACTGCCTCAACCTCTATTAATTCCATAATCAGTTTCAGAGCCTCCCACCCATGTGTTGCTCCCTCTCTCCATCTGGATTTACGTTTTCCTTTTGGCCATTTCACAAAGGATACACATTTGAAAGTTTCTTCATCCTCTTCACTTTCAATTCCCTCACTGATATCCATCCCAACTCCTAGAATCGTCCATTCCAATAGTGAGTCCATGTTGTTCAAATAATCCTTATGCACCAATGCCTTCATCACCTTTTTCACAACTTCAATTGGCTTTCCCAAATCTAATCCCCAAGCCATTATGAGCGAATAAATGTCCAAATTAATTTTGTACTTGTGCGTGAGCTAGCCAAATCCTCTTCCCAGAATTAGTTGCATTGATTGCACTAATTGTTCATCGTTGTACAGGAAACACCCCATCAGTCTCTTTACTGATGGTTCTCCATAAAAGTGTGAGATTTGTTTCTTTGTTTTAAGCGTGAAACCAGCCTCCACCTCTACAGCGATAGAGCCACCACCTCCTGTACACCGTTTTCACACCTATTGTTCACCATAGTAGAGGAGCATCAAGTAAGTAATGCCTCAAGAATATAATGAAATAATGAAATGAAATAATTTAATAACTTCATTCACATTCCTTTCCATAAATGCTCAGCATATGTCAGTCATCGTCGTCACGTAACTCCACACACTTCTCTCATTCACTTCAAGAATTAAAACCTACAAGTACTCCATTTTAGAGCTCCCTAAATGCACTGCCCATTTCAGTCTTGTCATTGGGGGAGAACATTAATTTTAAATATCTCGACGATGCCTCAGGATGTCACATCAGTTAGAATAATCATTATCTCTGTATCGGTGAGACTATGATTCTTATTCCGCCGATAGCCACCTTATCCACTGATGAACAAATTTCCTTAGGCCTATTGGTGGGACACTAGATAACGTCACCCTGATGCACCCCAACTCCACCAATATACATTAAGCACTTGATAATTCATGCTTATATTAGGCCCTCAGGGGAATGCAAACATTTTTTCCACTAATGTTTATGTGTCACAGTGATGTGCTTACTTTTGTTGACTCTGTTGGTCTATCGAGGAGAGTGCCTTAGGAGTCACCCCGATAGGGTATTGTTACACTGATACAAGGTTATGAGCTACTTTCATTGGGCCATTAGCAAGGCTATAATGGGGGTTCCGCCGATGAGGCATTGTTAGGCCGATAGTGCTAATTTTTATTTAGGGATGGAGAAAGATTTATGGAGTCTCATACTATTATGGTCTCATGCTTACTATTATGCTTCTGATAGATTTTTTCCAAGGCAGTGAATTGTTTGACAAAATTCTTTGGTAGACATGTATGGAAAATGTGGTAGCATAGACAAGGCAATGAACTGTTTGAAAAAATGCCTCAAAGAAATGTGGTCTCATTGAATTCCATGACAAGAAAATGCAATTGGCAACTACTCCTAGTTATTAGTTATGCAATGTGAAGTAATTGCATAACTACTTAGGTTGACTTTGTAAAAACTATAATATTCTAATTGAAATTTTGTCATCTATCAACATCTAGTTATTAGTTATGCAATGTGAAGTAATGCTTTGAGTTTGAAAGGTGTACAATGCAATGTAATCAAAGATATGAATATAAGCTACATAAATCTATTTTTTACAATTCATTAGTTAAACTCTTTATTTTATTTTCTCTCTATATCTCTAGGATATGGAAATGCCTTTCAATTTCAAAAAAAATAGTTTTTATCTCTTGTTCTACAATTTTTTACCTTTTTTTTAAAATCTGATTTTTTTTCTGATTTTTGAATGCATGGGGTTATGTTAGTAGTGCTCTCATATTGCGTGCATGGTAATGTAGTGTTTATATTTGTGGCCTTTGTATCTGATTAGCATGAAGCTAATAGTAACATTGTAATGGTTTTTTAGTAAATTAGATTGATCATTGCAATTATTTTTGAAATTTTCCTTTTGCAATTATTTCAACACACACATGCAAGTACTATTTAAGTAAGTAATGGTTGTTTTATTATGAAAACAAGGGTAATCATTACCTATGTAATATAATGTGTTTTTTTTTCCTTTTTTGTAGAAATGTATTGATAAACTCAAAGAAGGGTATAAAATTAGGGAGTCAACTTGAAGACAAAATAGATGGAATTGTTTGTCTGAAAGAGAAAGAGGGAACCTTCACATGATGGCCACTAAAATATTTGTAGAAAATGACATAGTTGAATATGTTTATCATGTACTAGTTAATGTTAGACATCTTGGCTCACTACTTTATGCAGTATTTTGAATGTGTTGTTCAGGGATCTTAATTATCATGGTGTATTTATAAGGAAAATTAGATGCGAAAAACAATTTTCCTAACATCAATACCTCAGGAAAGAATGCAGAAGTACTTTTAAATTTTCAATTACAGTCAAAACTATGAGACAGATTATAGAAACAGAGTATTTAGACAAACACACATGAACACCAGATATATGTGGGAAAACCCTTACGGGAGAAAAACCCACCACACCAAGAGAAATCACTTTGTATTATAGTAATCAAGATTACATACAATTCCAGACTTATCTTTCTGGTGTCATTATACAGCAGCATTCATCATGTACATTCTTTGAACAAAAACTTCCAAGTTATAGCCTTTACAGATTTTAATTCCTTTTCTGATACGGTTTGAATTTTTCACACTTCACTGTTGATCAAAAACTATCCAACCCCCAAGCATCTGCAACTTCCAACTATATCCATGGTGTTCCCTAATTTTTGATATTTCTCATAGAACTGTCGCAACGAACCAACTACTAACGGTTCACTTTCGACTTCCTCTATTCATCCACGAGATTCCACATATGACAGTCAGACAATCAATAGAAATCGTAATGCACTGGCATCTCAGTGAGACACTAACAGTGTCTCGCCAATGCCACATATACTTTGTACCAATGTAGCCAAGAGTCATCGTAGTCGCCAAGATGTTCTATCGAGCTCCATAAGTTACACCGAGCCACCAAGCAGTTGCCCAGACTTACCGCTTTCGCCAAGAGAACATAGCAAGTCACCAAAGGTATACCGCAGACTTAAGTCATATTAAGCTTCAAGAGACAGTCGACAAGACTCACATCTATCACCAAGAGTTCATACCGATCTCCATATGTTTCACCAAAGTGTTCAACATAAAACAGTGTCAGCAAGACATGTAGCCCTCGTTAAGACTTCTTATCGATCTCTATGACTTATCCTGAAAGCCTTTTGTCTGTCGCTAAGAGTTACACCGAAGACATACACCTGTCTGCCATACAATTGGCTCTCACTGAGACACCATACCGAGATCCACATGTTTCACCAATGATCAACTGTCGCCAAGAGCTACCCCGAAGACTTCCAAAAGGTGATTATTTCAGTGAGACCTTGAATGTTCGCTGAGATGTTTCTCCGACCACTATGAGTTACTCTGAATAATGCTTGGATGATTCCCCATCAGCAAGACTTCCACTGTCCGTTACGACATCTTCCTGAACCATTAGAGTTACCCCAAAGACATCAATACATACACTGTCGGCAAGAGATCAACACTTCGCTGAGACATCTTACCGAGAACCTTCAGTTATCCCAAAGCCCATAGTCACCAAGAGTCTCCCCAATGCATGATTGAATGGCCTTCGGCTAGAGGTCTCCCTCGCGCTATAAGGTCACAATGAACACACTATGTAATAGTGATAGACTTCTCAGTGTACAAATCAACAAGACAGTAACAAGGTCACAGTGACCTATTCAGAAATGAATAAAGCAAACTACTAGTCGGCCAAACATGGAACCTGTCACACCGACTTGGCACTCATGGAGGTTTCAGCCTATAATGTTTGAGACACATATTTCCAACAATCTCCCACTTGACGAAGATCATTCAGGCACCTCCAGATCATAAATAATACTTACTGAAAAACATGGGCACTAAGGCCCATTGAACTGGCACACCACCTGAACTTGTCTATGCTCATAGGCTTCGTTAATGCATCTGCAACATTCTCTAGAGTATCAACCTTTTCCAAATTGACCTTTCCATCCTCAACCATATCTCGTACAAAGTGGTACTGTACATCAATATGTTTTGTCCTGGCATGGAAAGTTGGATTCTTTGCCAGAAAAATGGCACTCTGACTATCACATAAGACTGTTATTTCCCCTACATAAAAACCAATGTTAGAACACAAACATTTCAACCATATAGCTTCTTTACAATAGCTGCCATGTATTCAGCCTCTATAGTGGACAAAGCGACTATAGCCTGCCACTTGCTCATCCAACTCACTGCACCACCATTCAACATGAAAACATATCCATTGGTGGATCTCCTACTATCAATGTCCCCTGCCCAATCAAAATCTACATAACCACGAATGCTAAGAGTCCTCTATGATTCAACCGAATTCCCATGGTAACACAAAGCAAAATTTGAAGTTCCCTTCAAATACCTAAACACCCTCTTCACAGCATCCCAATGTATTTTTCCTGGATTAGCCATAAATCGACTAAGTACTCCCACTGCTTGGGCAATGTCTGGCCTTGTACAGACCATTGCATACATAAGACTGCCTACTACACTAGCATAGGGTACACTGGTCATTTCCTCCATCTCAGTAGGAGATTTTGGACAATCCTCAACAGATAGCTTCATTCCCTGCATGACTGGAACAACTAACTGCTTGCAATCATTCATACAAAATCTCTCTAGAACAATCTTTATATACTTACTCTGACTGAGCCAAAGCTTTCTATTCTTCCTGTCCCTGGTTATCTCCATCCCCAGAATATACCTTACTCCACTAAGATCCTTTATTTCGAACTTAGCAAACAATTGAGACTTAAGATCATAAATCATTAGCTTGCTATTTCCAATGAACAACATATCATCAACATAAAGAGCAATAACAAGCACTTGATCACTTTCAGCTTTATAGTATACACAGTGATCAGATTTTGTTCTCACAAAGCCTAAAGATAATACATAGGTATCAAATTTCTGGTACCACATTCTAGGTGACTGCTTTATCCCATATAGAGACTTTTTTAATTTGCATACTAGTTTTTCTTTACTTTCTCAATTCAACGTGCTCAGGCTGGGACATATAGATTTCTTCTTCAAGATCACCATGAAGAAATGTTGTCTTCACATCCATCTGTTCAACCTCTAAGTCATAAGCTGCTGCAAGTGACAATAGAAATCTAATGGATGTTAGCTTTGCTACAGGAGAAAAGATTTCCCCATAGTCAATTCCCTCTACCTGGGAATAACCCTTTGCAACCAGTCGTGCTTTGTATTTTTCTACACTACCATGTAGACCAATATTTTTCTTAAATACCCATCTACAACCCACAAGTTTTCTGCCTTTAGGCAAGGGCACCAGACTCCAGGTTTCATTTTTATCTAATGATGCCGTTTCTTCCTCTATGGCTTCCAACCAAGAATCTGAATCTGACATTTTAATTGCCTCATTTATAGTCCTAGGCTCGTTAGTGCTAGAAATCAAGGCATAGGCACAAGTAGAATCAATTAATGAGAACCCATACCTATCTGGTTGTTTCCTTTCTCGAGTTGACCTCCTCACTGGCTATGGTTGAGGTTCATCTTCTTCAAAACTTTTAGAACTGCTTGATCTCTCCTCAATTTTAGGTATGTTTTGAATCTTCAATTCCTCTTTCTCTGGTGTAGGAGGAGTTGCTGCTACATTCTTAATGTTTTCTGACTTTGTCTCTGACTGCAGATCCAAGGTGGAAGGTTTCAGCTCACGAAAGATTACACTTCTGTTGTACGCAACCTTCTCTATAATAGGATTCCAAAGCTTGTATCCTTTAATGTTAGCACTATAGCCAATAAAAATACACTTGACAACCTTGTTTTCCAACTTAGATCTTTTTACATCTAGCAAATGTGCATATGCCTCACAGCCAAAGACTCGTATATGTCTAAGAGAGGGCTTCTTACCAGACCATGCTTCCAAAGGTGTCTCATCAACAAGGGCAAAGTTTGGAGACCAATTAACCAAGTAACATGCAGTAGCAGTAGCTTCAGCCCAGAACTTCTCCTCCAAACCAGCACTACTAAGCATACTTCGTGCTCTCTCCATCACCATCCTATTGAAAATTTTTGCAACTCCATTCTGCTATGGAGTATAAGGTGTAGTCTTGTGTCTTTTGATTCCATGGTTTTTACAGTATCTTTCAAATTAATCAGAACAAAATTCACCACCATTATTAGTCCTTAAGCATTTTATTGTTTTACCAGTCTGATTTTCAATAAGATTTTCAAACTCCTTAAACTAATTGAACACTTCTGATTTACTTTTCAAAAAATATATAAATGCTCTTCTTGAATAATCATCAATGAACGACACATAGTATCTTGATTTAGACAAAGAAGGAACATCTACTAGACCAAACACATCCGAATGAATATAGTCTAACAAACCAGAAGATTTATGAGGACTGTCATAAAATGAAATGCGATGTTGCTTTCCATATATACAGTATTCACAGAATCCAAATTCCAGATTACAATCTTCAAGCCCCTCAACAAGATTTTTATTCTTCAAGGTTTTTAAACCTTTTTCTCCTATGTGGCCTAACCTATGATGCCAAAGCATAGTCTTCTCAGCAGGAAGTTTTACTTCCGTAGAGTTTACATAATTAGGGATATTTCCCTCTTTACCTCCAAGAGCAGCTTTCAGTGACTTTGAAGAGACACTGTTACAATGAACAGCTTGTGCATCCATCTTGTACAGGGTACCAATTCGAGCACCTCTAGCCAGCACCATTGAACCTCAGTCATCTTGTAGCCACTTCCCGAGAACAAGACTTGTACTCTGATATCATTTAGCATACTTACAGACAATAGATTTCGAGCCAGACCTAGTATGTGCATAACATTATTGATCCCCTTTATTCTGCCATCAAGGAATTGGATTCTGACTCTTCAACGGCCAACAATTTCCAAGGTTGAATCACTCGCCAAGTACACCTTTCCACCATCGTATTCTTCATACTTTGTAAACCATTCTCTGTGAGATGTCATGTGGAACAATGCTCCAGAATCGATCAACCAGACATCATCTAATGCCTGAGTAGCCAAGGCTACAATGAAGGCGTCACCATCACTATGAGAAGAACCATTATCGAAAGATCCTTTCTTCTTCTTTTTCTCCTCTTTACAATCCTTTCAGACATGACCAGGTTGCCCATAGTTCCAGTACTTCACCTTGGACTTCTTGCCAGGAGACTTTGATCTCCCCTCTGCTTTCGATTTGGACTTCTTTTCCTTCTTCTTGCCTTTCTCCTTTGACCTTCCTCTGATAGCAAGAGCCTCCTTCGCCATCTCAGAAGATTTTCTTCTCATTTCTTCTGACAGCAAAGAACCAACAATATCTTCCATTTTGAAACTGGATGTTGTACTCCCAATAGCCATCACTAGATGATCCCATGAGTCTGGCAAAGAACATAACAGAAGCATACATCGATCTTCTTCTTCAATTTTTACACCAACAGATGTTAATTGTGCAAGCAGCATGTTAAATGCATTCAAAAGATTAGCTACAGACCCTCCTTCCTGCATTCTCAAAGAGTAAAGCTTCTTTCTCAGGAATAGCTTATTCACCAAGGATTTCCCCTGATAAATGGACACTAGTCTTTTCCACAAGAGAGAAGCAGACTTCTCTTCATGCACATTGAGAAGAACTGAGTCTACTAAATAGAGCCTTATCAGCCCCTTCGCTTTTCTATCTGCAAGGTCCCATTCTTCTTGCTTCATGCCTATAGGTTTAGTTCCAGACACAACAAGCCAAAGGTCTTGATCTAGTAAGAGATCCTCCATCTTGAGTTTCCACAATTCAAAGTTATTGCCATTGAATTTCTCTATTTCAATCTTCCCAAATGAACTAGACATCTTAATCTATAAATAGAAGTAACAATCTCTACAAAACTCCCACTAAACAGTATTGACACAAAAAACCCAATGTACCCCCAAGGATAACACAACTAGCCAGGCTCTGATACCACTTGTAAGGAAAATTAGATGTGGAAAACAATTTTCCTAACGTCAATACCTCAGGAAAGAATGTAGAAGTACTTTTAAATTTTCAATTACAGTCAAAATTGAGATGCACTATGAGACAGATTACAAAAATAGAGTATTTAGACAAACACACATGAACACCAGATATACGTGGGAAAACCATTACGAGAGAAAAACCCACCACACCAAGAGAAATCACTTTGTATTATAGTAATCAAGATTACATACAATTCCAGACTTATCTTTCTAGTGTCATTATACAGCAGCATTCATCATGTACATTCTTCGATCAGAAACTTCCAAGTTACAACCTTTACAGATTTTAATTCCTTTTCTGATACGGTTTGAACATTTCACACTTCACTGTTGATCAAAAACTATCCAACCCCTAAGCGTCTGCAACTTCCAACCATATCCATGGTGTTCCCTGACTATTGAGATTTCTCACAAAACTGTCACACCGAACCAACTGCTAATGGTTCACTTTCGACTTCCTCTATTCGTCCACGAGATTCCACGTATGACAGTCAGACAGTCAACAGAAATTGTAATGCACTGGCATCTCGGTGAGACACTAACAGTGTCTCGCCGATGCCACATATACTTTGTACCAATGTCGCCAAGAGTCATCGTAGTCGCCAGGATGTTCTATCGAGCTCCATAAGTTACACAGAGCCACCAAGCAGTCGCCCAAACTTACCGCTTTCGCCAAGAGATCATAGCGAGTCACCAAAGGTATACCACAGACTTAAGTCATATTGAGCTTCAAGAGACAGTCAGCAAGACTCACATCTATCACCAAGAGTTCATACCGATCTCCATACATTTCACCGAAGTGTTCAACATAAAACAGTGTCGGCAAGACATGTAGCCCTCGTTAAGACTTCTTATCGATCTCTATGACTTATACCGAAAGCCTTTTGTCTGTCACTAAGAGTTACACCGAAGACATACACCTGTCAGCTAGACAATCGGCTTTTGCCGAGACACCATACCGAGATCCACATGTTTCAACAATGATCAACTGTCACCAAGAGCTACCCCGAAGACTTCCAAAAGGTGATTCTTTCGGTGAGACCTTGAATGTTCATTGAGACGTTTCTCCGACCACTATGAGTTACTCCGAATAATGCTTGGATGAGTCCCCGTCGGCAAGACTTCCACTATTCGTTAAGACATCTTCCCGAACATTAGAGCTACCCCGAAGACATCAATACATACGTTGTCGGCAAGAGATCAACACTTCGCTGAGACATCTTAGTGAGAACCTTTAGTAATCCTGAAGCCCATAGTCGCCAAGAGTCTCCCCGATCCACGATTGAATGGCCTTTTGGCCAAAGGTCTCCCTAGCACTATAAGGTCACAGTGAACACACTATGTAATAGCGATAGACTTCTCAGTGTACAAATCGGCAAGACAGTAACAAGGTCACAACGACCTGTTTAGAAATGAATAAAGCAAACTGCTAGTCGGCGAGACATGGAACCTGTCACACTGACTTGGCACTCATGGAGGTTTCAGCCTGTAATGTTTATGTTTGAGACACATATTTCCAATAGTATTTGAAAGAGTTGGAAACTCTTCGACAGCTTTGACATCTTGTAACTTGATATATATATATTTGCATTAAAAATTTTATTGTAGATTACCTTTATTTATCATGATGTTGAATCAATCTTTTAATTCTAGCATGTTGTAGCTTGTTCGTATATGTAATATTTTTATTTGCTTGTATGTTTTAGTTCAAGTTTAATATTATGTTAGTTTTGCATTATAAAATTTATGGTACTTAATAAATTATTCATTTCATGACTATATTTACTACCAATTAATGGAAACCAGTAAATAAAAATGACTAAATTGATGACTAAAGTAATTATTAAAGTAATGACTAAAGTAATTACTAAAGTAATGACTAAATTAATTACTAAATATATGACTAATTATATGACTAAATTAATGACTAAATATATGACTAAAATAATGACTAAAGTAATGACTAAATTAATGACTAGATATATGAATAAATTAATGACTAAATATATGACTAAATAAATGACCAATTAACAACAATCAATGACTAAATTATTGACTAGATATATGACTAAACAAATCACTACCATGACTAAATAAATGACTAAATTAACGACTAAGTCAATGACCAAATCAATGAACAAATCAATGACTAAATAAATGACTAAAATAGTTAAGTCATAAATTTAGTGGTGTTATAAATGACTACAAATAAACCACTAAAATAGTCACGTGACTAAAATTAATGACTAAAAAATATGACTAAATAAATGACTAAATCAATGAACAAATTAATGACCAAATTAATGACTAAATACATGAGTAAAATTGTTTAGTCATAAATTTAGTGGTGTTATAAATGACTACAAATAAACCACTAATAGTCACGTGACTAAAGTTAGTCATGTATATGCAATTTTTAGTAGTTTATTTAGTCATATATTGTTGTTTGTGTACTAGTGAGTCCTAGGATTTCACTGTTCTACCTTATCAAGGACATGTTCTCTTAATTCAACCTCCCTAAAACTTAGGTGGATGATTGAAGACAAAAAATCTTAGCCATGCAAATGCTCCTATAATGAAAGGTCAAATCAAAATTCATTTTAGTGTACCAAATTGAAATGTTCCTCCTTGTAATGTGAATGATATTCAAATAAAATGCTTGAATTGGAGTGGATTATTAATCAATATAATTGAATTCCCTTAAATACAAGGACATAACAATAAATCACATAAAATACATGTTTATTTAGTTTTAGGGAAGATAGGAATGAACAAAATTTTGACCAAATTTAGAATTTTACTTTTGAAAATTTAGAGGTCAAAATTGTAACGACAAGATTGACCTTCTATTTGTAGAAATGACCCGAGGCATAGAAATAGTTAGATTAGAATAAATAATAGATATATTGGTGAAAAGAAATATGCATCCACCCACGATAATTTTGGTTGCAAGTATGAAGGTGTTGTCATTGATGTCAACAAGCTTATGTTGCCATTGATGTTAGTTGTGTAGTAGTTGAGGGAGATTGCTACTTTGATTAGTTGAATTATGTTGTCATAAGTTAAGTTACTGGTGTTAACCTCTAGTGTTGCTTTGATAAGCTTCTGGTTATAGTTGTGGTAGTGATAAAGATGTCGAGGATATTGAGAAAATTGATAAAAAGAGGTAGCAATGTGTTACTAAGGTGTTTTGGTTTTGCTCCGCATTTCTTTTGGGTTGAAGATCTGCTCATGTAGTTTGGATACGTTGGCTAGAGGTGTTTATAGTTTCTATATCCAAATTTTGGGCTTCTGGATCGATGTGTAGAAGAAGTTATGTTCACCAGTGTGTGAACTAGTTTTGCAGTGTTGCTTAGAAAGGTGTATGGGAGAAATATTCTTTCTCTGTGTTTTTGGGAAATTATTATTCATGTCTTGTGATTCTGAAGGTATGTTGATGGTGTTGATCTCTTTCTTGTGTCAAGATGATTCATGGTTTGGCACTCCAGAAGATAGATTTTACAGTTACAGTGTTTGGTGGTGTAGTTTGAGTGTACTAGGCATGTACATTCTAAAGGTGCGAGTTGTTTCGAAGGAGTTTGGTGGATTTCAAAATGTTAGAGGAATATTCTAGATCATCATGAAGCATGGTGTGTGGTTCACAATTCATCCTTGGATTTGAGGAAGTGTGTACTTCAAAGTTTAATGGTGTTTGCATGGGTAACAAACGACCTGGTGTTTACACTAAATTCGAAGATGTTTAAGTATTGATGAAGGTGTAGCATGGTGTGTAAGTGTTGGTTTGGGTCCCAATTAAGTTTTGTATTGGTCCACTTTTGTTCCTATCCACCACGAGAATGCTTAGTGCCAACCTATTTTTGAATTTGTAAAGTGTAAGGAGTGTGTAGCCAACTTGAAGATGCTTTTCAAGTTGTGGATGGTATAAATACAAGGTGAGTTGATGTGATATGGAGAGTAGAATAAATTTGAGTGTTGTGATGTGAAATTAAGTGCATAATTGTGAAATGCAGTGCGAGCTATAATGCATTGAGATTGTTGAATGCAGTGAGCTGAGATATCTGGATCTCTTGAAGGCTATGAATGTTGTTGGAGCTATTGTGGTGGATTCTCTATTACATTGAGATCATGTTATTTGTGTAACATTTTATCTTCTTTTCTTCTTTCTATTCCGATAGCGAGTCTGGGTTGTGAGCCTTTCTGGACAGTGTTTCCTATTCTAGTAGTGAGCCTCTTTGTACTGACTTTGCAATTACTTATATTATGAGCTAATCCTCGACGTGGTTTTTCCCTCCTACGGTTTTCCATGTAAATCTAGTGTTCTCTTGTGTATAGTATTGTTGTTTTAGTTTTTGTTATCTGCATTTCATGTTTAAACATTATAATTGATTAAGGGTTTAATGAATGCATGTGGATCTGATTACTATTGAGGGTTTTGATGTTTTGATTTGATACAACTGATTCACCCCCCTCTTAGTTGTCTTGTTCATTCAACAATTTCCACATAACCCAAATAGAGAAATCTATGTAAACAAGTATTCATAATCCATATACAAAAGAATAGACAACATACCATCAAAGATGACACAAGATGTACCCTAGAAAAACCCTCAAGAGGGAAAAACCTAACCTCCAAAAGAATATATTATTCATGTATTATTCAACAATAAACATTACAATACATTTTTAGAGTCCTCCATAAACACCTTTGAAACATCAAGCCCTCTACAAGCACTCCATGTGAATAAGCATGTAACCACACATACCATGCCATGCTTCAACCCTCACAAATGTAAACAAGAGCTAACTTTCCAACTAGTCAGCCTTCCAACCTTAGACAACTACCCATGTGTTTTCTTTTATAGAAACAATCTCACACAAAACCACCAAGTGGTATCACATAAAACCATGTGACTAATACCATGAGCTTACAAAACCATTAACCCCTTATTTAATATTGGTAGTGAGTTTTCCCAATATTAAATATTATTCCCATGTGTGACCCCACATTAAATATTTAATCACAATATTACATACAACACATAAAATGGCCCCAAGAATGCTAGACCAATGTGATGCACACATCCTTAGATTCCCTAGGTACACCACATAATAAATAAATAAATATTACATTATAACATTATGCAAGGTGGACAACAAACCTTTTCATAACATTCTCCCACTTGTATACACCGCATAAGAGATAAACAAATAAACTCAAACATGGACAAGGGAACAATCCCCATAGCCACATATACCATCAAGGAATTAAAGTGCTCCATCAAGATACTTACAACAAGAATGGAGGTGAGCACCATCTCAAACATGAATGCTCTCATCCTCTGTCATGCCAACACACAAAAATAAGAAACCATCCAAAAAGATGCCACCCTATCTATCACAAAGAAGAAGAATTCCTATCTCTAATTGATATCACAGTACACAAACACTCAATCCAAATGTAACAAGTATGTATCAATAGCTATCACGATATAATCACCATAGCTGAAATAGCACCCACAAAAAATGCTAACACACCCAACTGTTGGAAACAAGCAACACTGAGAGGGGGGCTGAATCAGTGTTCTACAAAATTTAACTTTATTATTTTGACCTTTAACCCACTTAGAACATGTATTCAACAGTAATATGCAGAAACAGAGAATAAGAAACCACACAACCGTAACACAAGGATTTTTATGTGGAAACCCTATTAGGGGAAAAACCACAGTGGATGGCCAATCCACAATAAGTTCTGAATATACCCAACAAAAGTATTACAAAATGGGAATGCACGTGCATTCAAGCTCACTGCCTAGAGCTCACTACTCAAAAGAATGGACTCACTGCCCTTACAATGATTTGGATTAGATCTAAAATAAAATGAATTGATTGAATAACATCTATCAATGTTGGACTATAGTTTCGGTTAAGCTCTGATGATGAACTTTTGTCCTTCTGACTAATATTAAACTTTTGCTCTGCTCTTACTCAAGTTCTGATTTGATGGATATTTTTAGTGAAAATTGAAGTTTCCCATTTCTCTCCAGAATCTGCACCATCAGAAAGATCTCGATGTCCTGATTCCAACGCAATTCGAACAGAACGAAAAGGAGTCCGTTTGTGCAAGTTATGGCCAGTCAAACCTTGGGTCAAACTGGGATCAGAGGGCATCCAAAAGGTAAAAAAATGATCATCTCCAAAATTGATGGAACCAATGCCATCACGAAGAGCTCATCAAGACGATTCTGACAGCATTCATTTTGTCGAAATCCGACATCGTATGCCCGAGATACAGCTAGTCAAAGTTTGGAGAGGAGATTGACCTTTGACCGTACGGATGTTGACGTCATCAACAGTCTATACTGTACGGAATTTTATATGGTCAAACCAGAGTGTAACACGTGGCGGAAAAGTCATCGTACGAAACCAATCACATGTTGACATGTGTCATCCGTACATCCAATCAGCATCTGGTCAGCAGTACAGTGGCAGTCCAGTCAGTGACACATCGGCTTTGAGTCAGTAACACGTCAGCAGCATTAGCGAATGGTTCTCTGACACGTGGCATCCGGTCAGATCTGAGTCAGCAAGGTCATCTCATCATTTGATGCCATGTGGACTAATCAAAGAGTGCCACGTGGCTTCCTGTTGGAAGACTCCTTCAGCCTGTTGGTGAGTCGTTTTGTTTGTTAAAAGGGCGTTGGAGGGATTTGATCCCATAACCCCTCATATCCGAAACTCCCGCGTGCCCATTGTGCCATGGTTGGCGCGTTTAACTATAATAGAATACCAGTTTCTTTTGTTGTGTGTTTGTTGAGATGGTTTGGGAAAAAAGCCAACGGCCGGGAGTGGAACCCGGAATCGCGGGTTCCCCAAAATATACTATTACCAACGAGCCATCGAACGGATTTGGAACAGATCGGGTGTCGGTTAATTTTTAAGAATTATCAAAGCCGAAAAACCTTTAAAATAAAACAAACTCCCCTATAATTTAAAAATAATAACAAACATTAATCTTTTTAAAGATTAAATCAAAACTTTCCAATGACCCTAAGCCCGAGAATGAAACAACAAAGGGCTTAAATTTATTTTTGGGATTTATCAAAGATTTATTATGTAAAATGGGGGGATTATGGAAGATTTGAAAATATTATGGAGAGATAAGGAATATTTTGTAAATCAATTGGTTAGTAACCAATTTGATTCATTTTTTTGTATAAAAAGGGGTGTGAGGTGAGAGTTGGAGTTAAGTTTTTTTCAGGTGATGAAGTCTTGAAGCTGAGGTGACAAAAGAGAGGTCTTGTAGAGATTCTTTGGACCATTCTTGTACTTATCTTTTGCCGAAGTGCTTGGAGAATGGTTGTGGTGCATTTGTAATTTGGTTGCTGCCGGAGTTAATCCGGATCGGTCTCTCTATTGGGTGGACAGGAGATGTAGTCACGTTTGTGGCGAATAAAGTAATCAAACATTGTTTGCATCTCTTTCTCCATTCTTTTTCTTCCATTATGTTATAATCACCTTGTTATTTCTTTCATTTTGTTATTTTCATAAGTTAATTTTGATGTTATTAGCTTGGAATAATCATTGTAAAAGTTAAGCATTCAAATTCTACAAATAGTCTAGATCCTACTCTGAGGATCAAGTTCACAAACAAAATCCTTATGCGCAAGTGAAACTATGCATGATATCACTCAAATACTCCTTGAATGTTCGTAACATACACCAATGCACTTTCTTCATTACTCAAAATGATGTAATTGATCATCTAGATATATCCACGACTAGGTATTTTATTATTACACATTGGCTCAACAAAACTCAAGAATATTTACAAGTTGTCAGCCCAAATCATGAATAAATTTGATGTGTATCCAAACAAGTCGGGTAGATAGTAGCTAGGACCAATAATTAAACATTTGAACATGAAAACATTTTGAATAATTCCACTTTACACATCCACAGTGTGCCACATTCCCTGAGTCGACTACAACAGACAAATAGAAAAAAAAGTGTTCTATCAGACCTCCAACCTAGTACTGCAACTAATGCAACACCACAAAACATGATAAAAAGATAATCCACATGCTTAGCAAGCAATTCCAAAGATCCACAACACAAAAAGATGATCCAGTGAAGTCAATTGACTGGATACCATGTTCCTCACATATTCTACTGCTAATACACATTGTATCACTTTATCTATCGATGTGACTGGATACCGAACTATGGATCATGGGAATGACTTCATTTTCCATCAATGACAACACACAAAGCCATATGCCAACAATCTCCCCCTTTGGCATTGATGGCAACACTTAGTGAAAAATGACTAAGTGTCGAGACTGATAAATACACTGCCAAAATGCAAAATACTGCTCCCCCTAAGAATATCAAAGCATTTGTTCACTTCACTCTCTCCCCCTTTGACATCAATGACAAAATTTGGGTACCCAAAGTTTGCAAAACTGTACAAACATATCTAGAGACTTACAAAAATTTGAAGACGTCTGCAAAGACATTCTTTAGTCCACTTAAGTTTGAGTCCCACATGCTTTTCAGACTCTCTAAAATAGTAATGTGACCACAAAGAAGATATGCCAAAGTTTCTGCAACTTCTAGATTTTCCGGATCAGGAGCGGTCACAACACCTTCAACTTCTTTCAAAGCATTTTCCATCATCTCAATCTTTGGACTTATTAGCCCCCTGAGTTCACCAATTTTGCCAATAATCCTTTCATTTTCAATCTTCAGATTCTTCATTTGGTTGAGCAAAGATATTACCTGACTTTCTTGATGACAAACACTGCCAGTTAATGGGTCAAATGTGTTGGAAATTGTAACCAACTACTGCTCAATATCTTTCACCTTCTTTTCATTTGCTCCAATAAATTTTGACAGAATTAGGCAGGACTTGTACACTTTACCTCCTTCAATTATAGCACCTTGAAAATTCTTTATGCAAGAGCCTAATAGATTTTTATCTTGGAAAATCAATTCCTTTAGGCTATTAACTCTTTCCTCTTTGAACTCCTTCTTCACTTTACTTCATCATGGTAATTTCCTATCTTCAATTGATTCACCAAACATTGTTCACTTACCGGAATCTTATGCTCATCCTAAATCCATGCTATCTAATAAGGCTTCAGGTGTTTCAACCTTTCCAACTTCAGTTTAGTCACCATCTCTTTAGAAACTAGGTTCTCAGAACTCCAACTATCAACAATCACTTTGCAACATTTACCAGCTACCTTGCATCTTGTCCAAAAAAAATTCTTCCTCTGCAACGATTATTTCTCCAACTCACCAATACTTCTCCATCTTCAGGTTTATTAGATGATCCAGCATGATCCTCCTCAACAAAGGTTGTTCGTCTATTGTTTTTTCTCTTCCTGCTTGTCTCTCCCTGATTACATTCAAATGCTCTATGTCCTTCTCCACCACATTTATAACAGGTTTCGTTGAATATCATTTTCTCTTGTCCTCTATCATCTCTTCTATAACCTTCATTTCGGTAACCACCAAAACCTCCTTTTTTGTAAGAGTTCACATCACCTCTCTGGTATGAATTGTCATTCTTACTGACCTCCTTATCCTTATTCTGATATGGAAAAGATCCTCTTCCTCCTCCAGTAAAAATTATTTCTCTCTAAAATCTTCCACCTCTTCCTCTCTGTCTCTACTCATGTCTTTTATTCAACTTATCTTCTGCTTTTAGGGCACACTGATATGCCTCTTCCACACTCACCAATTTGATCAAACTAATCTCATCCTGTATAGATGGCCTCAAACCATTCACATATCTGGCTAATTTCTCAATCTCATCCTCCGAATGTCCAAATCTAATATTCAACATAGAATTCCTCAGTATACTCTGTCACACTGGATTCTTTCTGCTTCAAATTCTGCAACTTTTTGAACAAGCTAATCTAATAGTCTGCAAGCATAAACTTTGACTTCAACTTATTCACCATCTGATCCCAAGACTTTATATTTTATTTTCCTCTTCTCTCTATATGTTTGCAAATGTTCCCACCAAAGGGATGCATGTCCTCTCAACTTTGTACAAGAAAACCAATTTGGAAAAGATCACCTCAGAGCACTCCAAACTTCTTTCGACCGAATGCAATATGACAAATGAAAGTGAAAATCATTATTTTATTGTCATCAAACCTAACTCCTTACTTTTGCAATAAATTCCCTTGCCCTAACTCAACCGGTTCTCTGTCTTTTATGTTCTAGGGAAGATAATTCCTACGAGGATCTCCAATATTCTTTACTAATGCTTTAGGATTCATTTCACAATGTCTGAAAAGTACCAAATTTCCTACTGAGCACATCTGAATTTCAGTGCCAATCACTTGTGCGAGGTTTAGTAAATTTTCTTAATAGCTCCCCCTAAGGCAGAGACCTAAAATTAATTTCCTGAAGTATTACCAAAAGTGGCTTCTAGTGTGGATCCATTTCCTTCTGTAGAGGGATTCTTCTTCGCCTATTTCTTTTGCATCTGCTTCTTGATCTCATCAGTAGTGATTTTTCCTTTTCCCTTAACATTTGATTGCATGTTCTATCTTACCGGACCTCTTTTGTTCCAACAAAATCTAGAAGTGTGACCAAATTTGTTGCAGCTGTAGCACACAACACTTCTCTATCTAGGCCAACCGTTCCACTAACTTTGTATTGATTTGCATTGGTTAGAAATATTCCCAATTCTATTGCATGCATATCATCTAACATCTCTATGAGGGTTATCCATCATAATTTTGCATTCACTTGACTTATGACCATACTTGTAGCAATTAAAGCACTGACCTAAGAATGATGGTCTACTTGTGTTCACCCTACTCCTACACTAAGAAGCCATATGGCCAAATTTGTTGCAAGTATAGCAATAACCATTAAATCTTTGAGCATTAGGTTGCCTTATCGGGTTCCTTTTGGGTCCATTCATTTGGTTTCCTTGTCTGAATTTTCCTTGTCCTGAAGTCCTTTGTCCAGAGCTCCTTTGTCTAGATCCGGAGCTTTCTCCTTCTTCATATCCAAGACCTTGTCTGTCACCATCAGTTCTTTGTCCCTTGATTAATTCATCAAGTTTGGATGATCTTGCTTTGAATTTCTCCTTGAACTCATTTGCAGTAGCATGTTCATCTCTGAGATCGTCAAGTTGTTATTCAAGCTCCTCTTCATTGTTCTTGGATTGCTCCAATTCATTTTCTAATCTACTACATTGTTCAAACTTTTCCTTTAAGGATTGTGCAAGATTTTCTTCATTCTTCTTTTTTAGCATCAAACTCCTTGGTCATCTCCATCATGATGGATTTCATCTCATGCTTCAAAGCAACATTCTCTTGGGAAAACTTTTCACATTCTTTTGTTTTCTCTTTCAGGGCTTGACTGAGTTGTTCATCTTCACTGGTTTTTCTCTTCTGCTTGAGCTGACCAAATAATTCCTTTCTTTTCTCCCTTGATTCATTGATCTTGTCTTTCAATGACTGGATGAATTTTTCTACATTTTCAATATTTTTTTGCAATTCCCAGATCTCAGATTTTGACTGGTCAAGATCATCCAAGGCCACCATGAGTTGTTGTTGAAGACTACTTGTATTCGTTGAGAACACTTTCCAAGATCTCCCCAAGCTATTAGACTTCTTTCGAGGAACTAGTCTGATACCAATTGTTGGAAACAAGCAACAATGAGAGGGGGGGTGAATCAGTGTTCTGCAAAAGTTAGCTTTATTATTCTAACCTTTAACCCACTTAGAACATTTATTCAACAATAATATGTAGAAACAAAGAATAAGAAACCACACAATCATAACACAAGGATTTTTATGTGGAAACCCTGTTAGGGGATAAACCACAGTGGATGGCCAATCCACAATAAGTTCTAAGTATACCCAAAAGAAGTATTACAAAATGGGAATGCACTTGCATTCAGGCTCACTGTCTAGAGCTCACTGCTCAAAAGAATGGGCTCACTTCCCTTACAATGATTTGGATTAGATCAAAAATAAAATGAACTGATTGAATAGCATCTATCAATGCTAGATTATAGTTCTAGTTAAGCTCTGATGACAAACTTCTATCCTTTTGACTGATATTGAACTTCTGCTCCACTCTTGCTCAAGTTTGCACACAAAATCCTTATGTGCAAGTGAAACTTTGCATGATATCGCTCAAATACTCCTTGAGTGTTTGCAACATACACCAATACACCTTCTTTGTTACTCAAAATGATGTAATCGATCATCTAGATATATCCATGACTAGGGATTTTATTATTACACATCGGCTCAACAAAACTTAAGAATATTTGCAAGTTGTCATCCCAAATCATGAATAAATTTGATGCGTATCCAAACAAGTCGGGTAGACAATAGATAGGACCAATAATTAAATATTTGAATGTGAATTTTTTTTGAATAATTCCACTTTACACATCCATATCCCGCCACAATAGACAAATAGACAAAAAAGTGTCCTACCGGACCTCCAAACTCATACTACAACTAATGCAACACCATAAAACATAATAAAAATATAATCCACATGCTTAGCAAGCAATTCCATGGATCCAAAACACAAAAATATGATCCGGTGAAGCCGATTGACTAGATACCATGTTCCTCACATATTTTTTCGGTAATACACACTGTATCACTTTATTTGCCGGTGTGACTGGATATTGAACTATGGATCAAGGGAATGACTTCAGTTGCCATCAATGACAACACACGAAGCCATATGCCAACACAAACTATCCATACATCAAAGTTATAAAAAATATAACAAGTGAACCTCATGCCATCAACATATACAACCATAACATGCAATCATAAGATCTAAGTACCAAACCTGTCATATAATAAATATACACGTCTAGGAACTCCCACTACATAGGTAATGCTAAATCTAAAAATGATCAAGGCGTCCAAAGATCCACCAATAGCAACACATAGAAGTGTAATCAACATCATGTAGTGCCAAGGAACATCCACAATGATATGCAAATCATGCAAACCAAAATACTACAATCCATCCCTCACCACAAGTCTCCATAGCTCTCCCAAGTTCTCCACACACAACAAAGGAAAGAGATAAAGTAACATCAATGTTGTTACCAAAGAACAATGAACACATTACCATAAACATAGTGATCACCATAGCTCCACACAATATCTCAAATCTAATGTCATGTTCGAATACAAACATTCAAGAAGAAGAAGAAGGCCAAAGAGAGAACATGCAAATCAAAACCCATAGCATGTCCTTCTACACACACCTCTAAATGCTAAGGTTTGATAAGTATGATCTCCTCTAATTGGATTAAACTATGGTTAATATGATGGGTAAAACTATCCTTGTAATTCTACCTTAATTTGGGTAGATGGGTCTAAAGCAATCCTTCAAGGTTTCAAAGTGTCCTCAGTTTACTCCTCAATGTCAATATGGGGGTCTTGAACTTGTGAAAGATATTAAGGTTTTTTTCCTAAGGGTTGAACCTAGAAATCCAAGTGGGTATGGATGCAACTACACACAAATTTCATTTATTCAGAAATCTAGTTTTTAGACCTCCTGTCACTTGTGTGATAGGAACCTGGGCAAAACAGCTCATAACAAAAGGATATTAAAACTAACCAATAAAACATAAATAATAATTCTTACTAACACTAGATCACCAAAATCAAATGAATGATGGAATGTAAAGTGCTAATTAAAATCCACACGTATTAATAAGTACTCCAATTAACATTTGTGTGAAATAATATGCCAAATCAAGTTCATACAAAATAGTAAGCACATTGATTAAATTTGATTGAAAATTAATCAAATGTACTTGTATCACAAAATTAAAACAAATGCATCAATCACCAATACATCGAATAATAATTAACAACACATTGAATGGTTTTAAGCTAGCACAACGATTAAGGATCAAAATAGATTTATAACTAAGAAAGTCTCATTACCACACAACACACTAATTCTACAACTAGTCATTGGGCGATCGAGGAAGTGGGCCCTGCCTTCTTTGATTTATAGTGATGAAAAAAAATCTTACTTTACTCTACTCAATGTTTATGCAAAATGAGATTTCAAACTCCAATCTTCTTTTAATCAAAACAATAGCTTACAAATATATATTACCGATTTCTAACTCAAGTCTTAGCATACATATATAGAGATCATATGTCATTGAGTTTACAAAAGACTAATAAAAAAGGTATACGGTTGTTATGGCCTACGACCAACAACCTTTAAAAGTTTCTTAGAAATAGATTTACAGATTTAACATCGTTCCAAAAACAAAACAACTTAGACCGAATTAATCCAAAGTGACACATGACTCATGAGACGGTTTTCATCCTCATTACACTGATGCTCCTCTTGCTCCCACACATCATCCACCTAATCATCCCTTGTTTTTCATAGTCATAGGGATAATTAGTAAATAATTAAAAATTTTGTTATATCTACAAGTTTCTATCCTCTCTTTACATTTTATTGAATATACCTACTTTATTAACAAATAGTGACAGGAACTACAAGGGATTATATAGGAATAAAGAGGTAAAATGGTAAACAAAGGGGTAAAAATAAAGACACATTTATCCCTCATCATTCCCCCCAGCTTAGGGTTTTGCATGCCCTCATGCAAAGAGACATATGCTACACACTAGACAACTTATGCATTATACTGGAGATCTCTTTAACCTACAACTATTTCAGTGCATGCATTTGATCTTTATGCTCCTAAATGGGCATAAGGGAAGCATTGACAGTCTTTGCCTACTCAAGGGTTGCTTTAAGCTGATCAATTTCTACTTCCTGTGAAGCATTGAGGACCCCTACATCCCGAACCTGCTTTTGTAGAGCTTCATTCTCATTAATTAATTTGGTCACCAGATTTTGCATGTCACAAATTTCATCATTGGTCAACAGCGGATTCTCCTCAAATTCCTCCTCTACCTCTGATTCATGTTCTCCTTCTTGTTCATTGTGAGGAATCTCAACATTTTCCTATTCTTGGTCAACCAATTCATTTTACTCTTTCTTTCTCCCCTCTTCATATTCTTGTTCTGCTTCCTGATTGTTAGTATGAGGTGTTTCAAATCCACTAATTTCCTGTTCTACAAAATTCCTTAGATTATCATCACCTACTTGCTCTATTGGCATAGTTTCAACCTGAATGGTGTTCTTTGTTGAAGTCAACCCAAGATCTTCAAATTGCAACATCAAATAACCTCCATAAGATATGGAGAGAAGCAACAAAGGAAGATGTTATTCCACCAAACAAGGATTGCAATATGATACATATATGATCAATGCAATACGCTACAATGAAAAATATGCTAAACATGCCTTGCTTATAAAGGAAAGGATGAGAGATAGGATAAGACAAGATCATGACAAGTGTCTTAATCCTATCACATGAGACAACTAACTCATAACTACCTAGGAAAGTGTAAATTCTAGATAAGACAACTAAGACTTCTAGAAGATACAACTAATATCCTAAGTAAACTTAACATGTGAATCAAGTCCCCTAAGTCCCTAGTAAAGGAATAAACTAGGTACAAGACTTATTCACACCAACATCCCCCCTTAAGTGCAACTTAGGGAGGAACAAACCAATACAAATGTGCAAAAGATGCAAAGATGGGTCCTGACAACAAGGCATGATGAGGTACCCATGTACAAAACAAAAAAATCTCAAAAGCAAAGAAAAGGAGAAAAACCCTGTGGGAGAAAACTCCTCTCCAAAAGAGAGAAAAAGCTACAAAGAAAACTAAAAATTGAAGAAGGAAGGACTCCTCAAGACCCCCCAAGGACAACTTCCTTCACCCCAAGCATCGATCGTAACTGAAGATAATGAGGCAATGCCAAAGGTTTAGTGAATATGTCTACAACCTGTTGATATGTAGGAAAATACTCCAAGCTGAGAACACCATCCTGGATGAGTTACCTAATGAAGTGCATGTGGATCTCAATATGCTTAGTACGCTAATGCTCCATTGGGTTGCAAGAGATATGTATGGCACTCTAATTGTCGTACCAAAGAGTAGTGGGCTAAGTGGAAGGGAATCCAAACTCAGTCATCAACTAACAAAGCCACAAAACCTCTTGACTAGACAGAATCGCACCTCGGTACTCCTATTTATGATAATGCAATAGTAGGTTGTTTCTTGCATGACCGTGCAATCAGACTGGAACCAAGGAAAAATACAAAACCAAAAGTAGACTTTCAATCATTGACATCACCAGCCCAATATGAGTCAGTGAAGCCCACTATCTAAGATGCGCCTGAAGTGTAATGAATACCTAAATGAGTAGTGCCCTGAATGTACTCAAGATACATTTGGCAGCCTTCTAATGACTCTCATGAGGCTCCTATGAGAAGTAAGAGACAAGTCCAACTGCAAAGGAAATATTAGGACGACTATGTGTCAAGTACAAAAGACTGCCAAACAACTGTCGATACTATAGGAGTAGTGCAACTAGTAGACAGTACAACACCTAATTGAAATGGAGTGGGGGAAGACTTGCAATCAGCCATGCCAAACCTCTAAAGAAAATCAAGAGCATACTTCTACTAGAAAATGAAGATCCCCTCAAAAGTATGATGAACCTGAAGAGCAAGGAAGTAATGCAAAAGACCAAGGTCGGTCATATCAAATCACTCCATGAATGCTCGTTGTGTACTCTGAATCATGGAAGTAGAACTCCTTGTGAGAATCAAATCATCCACGTAGAGCACAAGTATGAGGATATCCTCTCCATGTCTCTGAGTAGAAACTATGGGATTAGAATGGTGGCGAGTGTAGCCAGAACCAAGCAAGAAACTTTGCATCTTCTCATATCAAGCCTGAGGGGCCTGTTTGAGACCATACAATGAACGTCGAAGCTTGCAAGTGAAGATTCCTACACAAAGCCTGGTGGTTGCTCCATATAGATCTCCTCATGAAGATCCCCATGCAAGAAATTACTCTTCACATCCATCTGATACACTGACCATCCCTATGATGCAACCATAGCAAGGACAAGGCGAATAGAATCCATCTTGGAAACAGGAGCAAAGGTCTTAGAATAGTCAATTCCTTCAACCTAAGAAAACCCCTTTGCAACAAGATGAGCCTTGTACTTTTCAATGGAACCATCTATTGCATACTTGGTACAATACACCCACTTGCACTGAACTAACTTTCTTCCCTTAGGAAGAAGTACAAGATCCCAAGTATGATTCTTCATCAAAGAAGAATACTCATCAGCCATAGCACTATCCCACTTTGGAATACCTGAAGCATCAAAAAACTTCTAAGGATCATCTAAAATAGCATGACTCAAAATATTGATCCTTGAAGTCAAAAAATGAGTGCGGCGAGTGTCTGTGGGATCACCAACAAGAGGACTAGCCTCCTCAAGAGTAACTTGAGCCCATCGTGGGCTAGTGGCTAACTGAGGAGGACGTGCATCAAGACCATCATCAAAATCTTCCTCAAGTAGCAAAGCATCATCAACTAAAGAAGACTGAGTAGGTTGTGATGAAGAAGAAGTCGAAGGAGGATATGAGTGGGTGAAGGTCTCAATAATAGGTACATCACATCAGAAATGAACCTCTTGTGTGTCAGGATCAAACAATATATATGCCTTCACATCCTCACAATATCCAACAAAGATGTACCACTGACTCTTATTCTCCATTGATTTACACCGACCATCCAGAATGAATGCCCAAGCCTCACTACCAAATACTCTGAAGAAGGATACATTAGGCTTGCGATGAGACTAAGCCTCCTTAGGGGACATATTTTGCACTACCTTAAGGCACATACGTTTTTGAATATAGTTAGCATAATTGATAGCTTCAACCCAAAATGATAGAGCCATGGACCTAGACTAAATCATACACTTGGCCATTTCCCTGAGAGTCTTGTTCTTTCTCTCCACGACACCATTCTATTGACGAGTGTAAGGAACCATGTGCTAATGAAGAATACCATGCTCGCTACAAAAATCCTGAAATGCCTGATTGACATACTCCCCCCCATTATCTGTGCGTATCTGTTGAAGAGAAAAACCTGACTGCTTCTCCACAAATGTTTTGAAGGTCTTGAAGTTGGTGAGAACTTCACTCCTGAGCTTCAAAAAATAGACCCATGTTCAATGGGAAAAATCATCAATGAATGTTAGCACATACTCTGCCCCTGAAAAAGAAGGAGTTGGGAATGAAATGAGATCACTATGGACCAACTCAAGGGGTGTGGTTGCACGTGTAGCTTGTCCCTTAGGAAAAGGATCTTGATTTTTCTTTCCAAGAACACAACCTTGACAAACACCATCTGTGTAAGAGCTCTTTGGAAGACCAACCACCAAGTTATGTGCTTACATATGCTAAATTAGCCCCTTAAGGGAAACTCGTAGAGACGGAATTTCCAGCTCCAAAGGCATGATAGCTTCGACACTATACATGAGGTTATAAAGTGTTGTTCCTGTAGCCGTACAAACACTCGTGTGATAGGTCCATAAAGTGTATGTCAATTGAATGTGCCAATATTTACCATGTTTGTTAATTGTTTTACAGAGAAAAAGTTCAAGAATTTTATTTGACGCTTCCGCTTGACCATTAGATTGTGGATATTATGGCATGGAAAACCTATGTTGGATGTGAAATTTATCAAGGAACTACTTCACTTCCTTGTTCTTAAATGGTGTACCATTGTCAAAAACAAGTGTAGTGGGCAATCTGAATCAAGAAATGATATTGTTCATAAGAAAGCTATAGATAGCTTTAACATTTATGGATCAGAGCGGGATAGCCTCGACCCACTTTGTGAAGTAATTTGTAGCGGTAATGATAAAGGTATGTCCCTTGGAAGAGGGGGGTGATATCTTTCCAATAATATGCAACCCCCACTTAGTGAACGACCAAGGGGAAGTTTGGTTTTGTAACTCTTGGGCAGGCGCATGAATGAGTCAACTATGTTGCTGACATTGAGGGCACTTTTTGACAAATTCAAAGGAATCTCGTTCATTGTTTTCCAATAGTATCCCATGTGTATTAATCTTTACACCAAGGACTTACCACCAAAATTTTCACCCCTAGAACCCACATGGGCTTCCTTAAGGGCAAGGGGTATCTCTACTTTAGCAAGACACCTAAGAAGCAAACCATTATAGGCCTTCCTATAAAAGATGTCAGACAAGATGACGTAGCGAATTGAAAGCTTCCTTATATGAATGTGGTCAGTTTTTGTCACATCATTGGGGAAGTTCTCAGTCTTTAGATAGTTACAGATATTAGAAAACAATTCCCCATAATCCACATGGGAACACATAGGGGACTCAACTTCAGGTTCTTCAGGAACCACAGGGTTTCACGAGACCTGGACCATGAAATGGTATTCTTTCGTATCTTCTTCAGAAGGTACCAAGGAAGCTACGCTTGCCATGGCATCAGCATGTCTATTTTCTCTCCTAGGGACATTGTTTATTGTAAAAGAAGAAAAATGTTTGAGAAAAGACAAGGCAAGGTCTCAATATCAGGACAACTTACTTTGCTTGGCCTAATAGGTTCTCGTTATTTGGTTCACTATAAGTTTGGAGTCGCCTAGGATACAGAGGTGTTTGATCTTTAGCGCCATCATGACACGTAGGCCAACTATAAGGGCTTCATACTTAGTGATGTTATTGGTACAAGGAAAATCTAATCGAAAGGATAAGGGAACCGATTTACCTTCGGGGGATATTAGAACCACACCTGCTCTGAAACCATTTTGACACCTTGATCCATCGAAATACATTTTCCATTCGGGGTTGTGATTGATTGCAAAATTGTTTTCATTGGGAAACAAATCCAAGCCAAGAAAGGAGCAAGATGAGGGAGCGTCTACTAACTGATCCGCAACCACTTGACCCTTTATTGATTTCTAAGTAACAAAATTTATGTCGAACTCAAAGAGCAACATAACCCATTTCACTAACCTCCCTGCCAGATTAGTGCTAGAAAACATGTCTTAAAAGATCCATTTTTACTATGACGTGTGTTTTAGCATGGAGAAGATAATACCTCAACTTTTGTGCAGCAAAGACGAGCAATGCACTACCTCTCCATGGAGGAATAATAGGTTTCATAGTCAACCAGGACGTGGCTAATGTAGTAGAATGCTCTTTCCTTTCTAGTGTCATCATATTGGGCTAACAAAGCTACCAAAGCATATGGTGATGCTACTAGATAAAGCAGAAAGGGCCTTTCTTGCATAGCCGACATCAATATGGGAGGGTTGTCCAAATAGGCTTTGATTGACTCAAAGGATCTTTGACATTCCTCATCCCACATGAAGTGAACATCCTTTTTCAATAGGCGAGTGAAAGGAAGGGTGTGATTAGCCAACTGACATATGAATTTGTGAATTGCCTGAATCTTCCCTTGCAGACTTTGCAACTTAGTAATATTCTTTGGTGGAGGCATGCTAACGATGGCATCAATATTTTTAGTGTTAACTTCAATCCCATGATGAGAGACTATAAACCCCAGAAGCTTGCCAACATCAACGCCAAAGATGCACTTAAGGGGATTTAGTCTCATTTTATAGAGTCTAAGTCTTTCAAAAATAAGATGAAGGTTCTTAGGATGATCCTGACGGGTTACCAATTTCACCAATGTGTCATCGACGTAATCCTCTAAAATCTTGTGAATAAAATCATGAAATATTAGGGTCATCACCCACTGGTAAGTAGCTCCTACATTCTTTAACCCAAAGGGCATGACCACATAATAGAAAGTACCCCATGGGGTAGTGAATATTATCTTGTATTGATCATCCAGGTTAATACGGATTTGATTATAACCCGAGAAGCCATCCATGAAAGAAAGCAATGCATAGCCTACAGTCAAGTTGATAATCATATCTATATTAGGTAGTGGAAAATCATCTTTAAGAGAAGCCTTGTTAAGATCTAGAAATTCAATGCATATGTGAATATGACCATCAGGTTTTCTAACGACAACTATATTCAAAATCCAAGGGGAATAATCGATAGGGTGGATAAAGCTTGCTTTCAACAGTTTCTCTATCTCAGTCTTAACCATTAATGTCACCTTGGGATTGATCTTTCAGATTTTTTGCTTAACCAGCCTGGCATCGAGACACAGGATGATATTATGAACTACTATAGATTCATTAATGCCGGGCATATCCTCATATGTCCAAGTGAATATGTTAGGATGAGAACCTAAGAGATTAGATGTTCATTTACTTCTTCCAGAGAGAGACACTTCCCAATTTTGATCACTTTTTTAGGGGACACGGGATCCATAGAGATCTCAACAGTATCCCCTTTTAGGAGGGAATTACGGTCTTCATGATGAGGTATCGCAATGTCATCACTGATGTTAGATAGAGGGTCCTCCTCATCAATACTCAAGACAAATTCCTCAAAATACGCTTTGTTATGCAAGCGATACAAGAATCGTCTTTTGTGGTGATAAGGAGGTAATGGGGAATAGGCACCTAGAAACTCCTCTAACGCTTCATCTGAAGAGAAGACATCGAGAGGGACCTTCTCAACTCACTCCTTTTCCTCCATTAACTCAGGGTGAACAAGATTTAAGGGTTCGACTAAAATCATATTAACACTGCACAAAGGCTTTTGCTTAAACTGTTTGACGAAACATCCTAGTCTCAAATTGCGTCGTCGTGGTTTAAGATGGATAGGGACCTGAATTCCTTTCTCGATAAGTCCTAGGCCCTTTTTCTCATAGCCATATCGAGAAGTGAGCTCATATCCAAACCCATAACGAGTTTTCAAAACTTTAGGGGGCAGTAGATCCACATAGAGCGCTTCGTTCCACCAATGCATGTCGAACGTCTCTACGAGGGTACTTCCACCTTCCTTGTCAAGCTCACAAATGTTATTCTCTTTTGTAGGTGGATTGCTCTCCTCAAAGCAGGAAGGAGTGATCTCCTGAATGGGATCGCACTTCTTCTCCTCTACGGGAGTATTATCCACCTTTGTGTTAGGGGAACGTGGAAGGTCCACACAAGAGGGATCTACCTTATATTCTGAAATGAAGAACTCAGAAAAGTCTAGGGAACCCAATCATCTCCAAGGAAAGCATTCATTTGAGAAGTTGACAAGGGAGATTTAGGATCTTCTGCCTTAGGAAGTTCTTCATTTCTGACACTAGCTTTGGGGACAATCTTCATAGAGGGTATCAATGAAGAACATGCCATAGCATCAACAGTCAAAGAAGGAATACAATTCTTGAGGGTAGACATAGTTGAAGCGTGACCGGCAGCGGCCAATTCATAGAGGCGAACGCCTTCCAGATTCGCTTTGACTGTAACTACCCGATTATTTGTGACAAATTTCAAGGAATGGTGTAAGGTAG
This sequence comes from Sequoia sempervirens, assembly GCA_007258455.2. NCBI lineage: Eukaryota > Viridiplantae > Streptophyta > Pinopsida > Cupressales > Cupressaceae > Sequoia > Sequoia sempervirens. Next base: position 13,405 of record VDFB02338670.1, on the reverse strand, counting down.
AAGTTACCACACCCATAGCATGGATCCAAGGTCTCCCTAAGAGGAGGTTGTATGGTAAGGGGTCGAGCATCACATAAACCAACGTGGGCAAGGTAACAAGGCCTAACTGCAAAGGTAGTATTATCATACCTAGAGCTTAGCAGCCAACATTATCAAACCCATGAATGTACAAGGAGGAAGCTACTAAAGAAGATGAATCAACTTTAATTTTAGGTAGTAGGTCCATACCGCAAATGTTGAGATTCGAACTGGTGTCAACGAGGGTACACCTAATACCGATGTTGTTAACATTGACTATAATCATCAAAGGTTTTGCTTGTTTATGCACGTCTGGAGGCGGGAGTTCTTATGGGTGGAACGTGATATTTGGTGAATCTGCACAAATATGAGCCAACAACGCATTAACATCCATGGGCCTAGCGGAGGCAGGCAAGAGAATATTTTGTAAGGCTTCCTGAAGCATCTCTTGATAAACCAGAGTGATCTAAAGCAAATCCCAAAGCGAGATCTTAGCCTAAGTAACATGAAGTTGCTCGACAAGATCATAATTGCATGGTACTTTGATCGCAAGCTTAGGTGTCGCATGAAGGTTTGGTTGAGAAGGTGGCAAAGAAACAGGTTGCAAAGTAGGGATGAAAGGTTGTTGATCCAAGTTTTATTTATTACTCCTCATAGGATATGTGTGTCCAACAATTTTTTAAGATGTAGAATCCGTAGCTTTCACAAACCTTGAATACAAGTTCAGTAAATCACTACAGCATGAGATTCCATAGATGGAAGGTTCTGATGGGGTTACGTAGATGACAGGTTTCTTAGGGCTCAAAGGAGCCATTAAGACCACCACCACATTTACCAATCCCTCAGATTATCGAGAGGAGACTTGTTTGGGAGATTTGAGATAGGGGAGAGTGCTTCTAAGAAATCATTTAGAGCATTCTCTAGCATATCAAAATATTCCTCAAAAAATCCATTATCATGGACATCCAACATTGCAAAGAAAGTTCTGGCGTTCACATCGGGTTCACCAAAATGTGATACAAGGGGGATTTGTTGCACACGGGTCTCTCCTTTCTCGAGAGATCACTAGGGAACGAACTTTCCTTATACACCTCAAAATAATAAAGAGCTAAAACCTAGTTATACTTCAAGGAAAATGATTAGAGATCTTGAGAGATCTAGATTAAAAGATTCATGTCCTAGAGAAGAAAGCTCTCGACCAGAAGATGTTAGTGCATCTCTAGGACGCTAACGCGACACATTGTCATCTGAAAGACACGCTAGCATCCTCAGCAACAGAGAACTCAAGAGCTCTATGGATAGAAACAAATCCTACTCATAGACTCAGGAGTAATCTGTACGAGACTATTTAGATAACCAGAAAACCAAATATTGAAGGAAATACTACTATGCTTGGAGAAAGCTTACCTTTTTCCCGGACGCTCAAGTCTTCACTACAAGCTCCTTTTCATGACCTGCCCACAAAAGATTAAGGAGAAAGTTCTTGGGTGGCTATATAGGGGCCTGCCTCAGTCAAACCCCATTTTGGTGTTCCCACCTCCACAGACAGCCAAGTTGGAAAGGAATGCTAAAGTAGTAAATAAAGCGTGTGGTGAAAGCAATACCCACTCGGGGGTAGAACTCGCACCACGATAAGCATGTGGTGAAAGCAATACCCACTTGGGAGTAGAAACTGCACCATGATAAAGTAGACAAATATGTGTAAAAGGAAAGTGAGAGAGGAAGAGAGAGAATTATCCATGGGCTAAGGCCCTCTCTGAAGCACACGGATGCACCGTTGAGTGCTTGCTTGAGAGCTACTACTGTTGCTAGGGGGACCTCGGTCCAGCATGACTTCGCCTATGAATGCACTGCTATCAAAGGAAAAGGAATCTCAAAGTTGTAGCAAAATAGAAAAAGAGCCAATGTGATGTCTTCCAACCTTCAAATGAGACGTAGAAGAAATTTTTTATGCTTGCAAGGGTGGCAAAGAGCCGTTACTTTCGGAGTGTAACCGCCAGGATGCACGTCTCAAGGGTTAACCTTCCAAATTCCACATTTTGAACTCAAGAAATGAATAGGACATTAGCGCGGCACGCAGACATTTGCACACCGTGCATTCGTCCAAGGCCTATATTCTTAAAAATGTGTTTCTAGGCTTTTTTTGCTCAGCCACTTGTCCACATTGAGTCAGAGTCATGAAATTCTAACCCATGGGATTTTGTCATTAATGTCTTAGGGTACTAGGCATAAATGTGAAAATATGGAATTTCCCCTAGGTGCAATTTTGTGATATTACAGTATTAAAACTCAATTTTCAACCCCCCCAACAAATTACAATGAAGAAATTTTGTAATTGTTATAAGTGACAAGCTCAAATCAACCATTTATAACACATGGTGATTTTACAATTTTAAAAAAAAAAAGAGCTTTCCAAAACTGAAAATAGAGGTTACAAATAGATTCCTTGCGATTTTGTGAGCAATTTCAAAAAAACATTTTCCAAATTTTGATTTCATATGCAAAAGTTATGCCAATTACAAGCAATAAATGCACTTGTACCTTTGGGCCGAAAAAATGGTAAAAAAATGTCAAAATCTAGAAAAATCACCTACACCATTGCAAAGCTTGTCGAACTGGTTGTCCGATGATATCTCGTTTTCAAAAAACTACGGTTGTGGCAAAAAGCTATGCAAAATTGAAAAAAAGGCCTAAAAAGGCACCTTCAACACTAATCAGGAGCAAAATTGAACACTAACCGGGCACAAAAAATCAGCCCCCGGGGGTTGGCGGTTGGTCACCCATGTGACCAGGTGTGCAGGAGCTGCAAAAAAATGGCAGTTCTAATGAAACTGCTAGCGGATTCAAAGATTTTGATCACATGCGAAGGTTTCTCTGGCGGTATGGTTAACATCAAATTTTGGCGGCTTATGAGTGGCAGTCAAGGCTAGAGATGGCAGTTATTGGAAACCACATGCGCCTTCAACTAATAGTGGTAGGGGTAGCGGTTATGATAACCGCACAGACTATTAACAGTCCACAGACAATGGTCTGCAACGGATTGAAGTCACGGGCCCTACACTTTATACCAGCGCTTTAAGCGCTTTTAAATGCAAGCACTCAGTGCTTAATATATTTTAATAAAAATTCAAATCAAATACCACTGAAAAAAATATTTATAATTTTTTTTTTTAATAATGACATCGTACCTTGCAGGTTGGGGGGTTGTACGACCCTTCAACTAACTTTTTTTTGGCCATGAAAACAACTTTCACCGAATATGGCCAAGTTATATATCAAAAAACTTGAAAATGGCCACCCAGGTGCAATAGAAGGCTTTTTTTTTTGCCAAAAATGCTCCTATAAAAAGTTGTTCACCAAATCTAAGCTCCAAACCCTTCTTTGCCAAAAATGGAAATGGCGACCAAATTGAGTGAAATAAAAGCCAAATATGACTTTTCTGAGCCTCTTGGATGCAATGGGACAACCTAAAATACTGCCACTATAGCCAAAAGTGTTTTAATCACCAGATCTCACCAAAATGCATACATGCAATATAGGATACAAGAAACTCAAATCACAATAGAAATTGATGGAAACTCTCTAATGAAAAAATGGAAGGGGCTTGCCAGATTCAAAGCTTTGATACCATGTTGAAGTGATCAACCCAAGATCTTCAATTTGCAACACCAAATAACCTCCACAAGAGATAGAGAGAAGAAACAAAGGAAAATGATATTCCACCAAACCAGGATTGCAATATGATACAATATGATCTATGCAATACTCTACAATGCAAAATATGTTAGACATGCCTTGCTTATAAAGGCAAGGATGAGAGATAGGATAAGACAAGATCATGACAAGTGTCTTAATCCTATCACATGAGATGACTAACTCATAACTACCTAGGAAAGTGTAAATTCTAGATAAGACAACTAAGACTTCTAGAAGATACAACTAATATCCTAAGTAAACTTAACATGTGAATCAAGTCCCCTAAGTCCCTAGTAAAGGAATAAACTAGGTACAAGACTTATTCACACCAACATTCTCCTCATGAATACCCTCTCTGGAAACTGGGATTTCTTCTAAAATTGGAGATTTTTGTGGAGGCATTTCAGGGTCTTGTTCGGGCTCCTTTTGATATGATAGAGTGGCCCTAGATTCTTCCAGTGTCTTCCTTCTTTTACTCCTTAATTCCCTAGAAACTGCCTCTATTCTCCTACTTTTTTGGAAGATTGTGGCTAGAATTGTTAAGTCACTAACTTCATCAGTTTTCTTTGGGCTCAAAACATCACTAGCTACATTGGATAAATTTGCTAACTTATCCATTGGAATAGTTGGTGATTGCTTCTTATCTTAAGAAATCTCTGAGATAGCAACTGAGGTCGACCCACTATGTAATTTATTCTTACCCCTAGAGTCAGGTGTAGTAGTCTTAACATTTTCCTGTTTAACACTTGAACTCTTGACGCACTTACTGCTTGACCCTAGGATTTTGTTAGCCTTTTTCTTTGAACTACTAGGGAAATCGCCTGATTCAGAACCCTCATTAGGTGTATCAGAAGGGTTTTCATTTCCACTTCCTTCATTTGAACTCGCATGACTAGAACCTTCTTCCTCAAAATTAACAAGATATTTTTCCACATTGGGGGAGCCCTCTTCCACAGAGTGTTTTAAGGTGTTAGGGAGGTCTTCCTCCATAGAGTTTTCTAGGGTATCATCCACAACAAACGAATCCCAATCCCTTGGAGGAGAGAACTTCTTTAACTCCCTCACAATTAACAATTTGATAAGTCCATGATGGGCCAATGAATTTTTGCTACCCTTTTGGACTACTTTTCTCATTTGCATTATAGAAGAATACAAAAAGAAAGGAAGGTTCACAAACAAATCACATCAAAAATGTATCATGAGACAAAAAATTTTAGCATAGATGTACACATACCTTCCTTCACAAGAGTTATACTGGATGATAAACCTCGCCACATCATTCCAGGGCAGTGGAAGTGAAGCTAGCTTTGTGCCTTGTCTAGTGATGACTTCAATCCACTCCCCACATCACAAAAATTTCTTGCGAAGGTGCTTAATATATTTTTCCCCTATTGAGTTATCAGGGAAGTAATTTTCCCTTGACAGTGGAAATCCAATGACATTTGCTATAGCTTCAACTGAAACATGAATCTCCAAACCACAAACCTGTGCTCGTTTGTTGTGACATGTCATTGCAAATTTGTGTGCTAGCTTCTCATCATACCCTCTGAATATTTTGAAGTACGCATCCCACGCTGCCTACCTAAATATTTTATATGCTTTAGCCATTTCTAGAGCCCTTAATTCATCCATATTTAGAGGCTCAAAGTAGTGCCTATGTTCTCCTGCCATAATGTTACCAAGAGGTTTGTTTCAAACTAGAATAAGGCACTTTCATCAACTTGGAATAGTGTGCAGACATAATCTGTTAACAGATGGAGTAAACCGCCACTGGTAAGGGAAAGATGTTGGGAAAAATTTAGAGCAATTTTTAGATAACAGGTAAGAATGGAAAGTCATTAACTAAATTTATACAGTAGTTTGAAATGGTAATCATGGCAGGTTATGATCTACACAAGGGATGCCAGGGTAATAATATTATGAAATCACTGAGGCCAAAGAATAAAAAATTTCAGTGTGTCAAATAAATATGGCTTCTCAAAAAATGAAGATAGAATGGGCAGAAAAGAAAGGTGAAATGAATATGGCAACATACGATACAAGTACAATTTGACAGTTCCCAAATATCATATAGATATGATTGGATAGGTTCCCCCCCAGCTTAGCATGTTGCCTGTCCATGGGACACATCACCATTTATTAAAGAAAATAGAAGATATAAAATAAAACAACAAAGAAAAATATAAACTTGAAATATACCAATACCAAACCATCATGTGTACGAAAGGTGACATGGAGGCAGAGGCATGAGGAACTGACAAAATAGAAAAGGGAACCAATCAAATCATAGGGTGCCGACATGAAGATGCTAGCAAAGCACTGACAGAGCCATGATGCACAGTGATGATGAGAAGGATTCATCGATAAAGCGGATCATCAAAGTTGCTGCCCAAGTGGATGGGTATAGAGAATAGTGTATCAAAAATTTCATATTACCACATGGAAAATGAAGGCCAAGAATGAGCAAGGTCGGGCAAGTAGGAAGACCATGAGATCAATGGTGGAGGAAGTACAACCAAAAATGATGGAGCATCAAGATGGAAGCATGAAAAATCCCTCAGAATGTGCAAGCTGGTAGCAACACTAGGAAGGAAGTGAAAGAGCCGCAAACAAAAGTAGACAGACAATGGGGAGCATTGTTTTGCAAAAAGAGGTGACCCGAAGCTCCTATCCAGAAAAAGACAAGAACCGAGTTCTGAAACAACCAAGTAGAATGAAGCTCATAGGAAGATGATATACTTGGCAGAAAATAAAAACCAAATGTCCAAAGTGGCCCGTAAGCAGTGGAGAATGAAAAGCCTTACCTGTGTATTAAAGACGAAAGAAAAACAAGGGTTGTGGAATGTATAAAGAAGTTCTTGTCACGAAAGTTACATGAAGTTTTTGTTTTTTTTTTGTTTTGTTTTGTTTTGTTTTCTTTTCTTTTCTTTTTCTGGTGATATGGTGCTAGCAGCCCAATTTTCACCTTATCATCACCTAGAAGCACCGAGAAACCGACTTTCACCCCTAAGATTTATTTAGCAGTTAACGCCTGTCAAAAACTAGTTTTCAAGCATTAACTAGCCAACAACACCCTAAAGTTTTCATTGTTGGATCTTTTCTTTTTTTTGTGTTATTGAAAAACATTTTGAAGTATACCTAAAAGGTACTGGGAGAGGCCATAGGAACCTTATCAAGTAGATGGAGTTCCTTAGGAAAATTTGAGACAAACTCTTCCCTTGAGAGAGGCCTCTTGTACAACTTCAATTAGTGACCGTTGAAAAATAAATCCATGCAATTAGAGTCCATTGTGTCAAGCTTGACAACCCCATTGTCATAGACCACCTCGATTTCATAGGGCCTGAGCCATCGGGTGTGGAATTTTCCTTTAAAATCATGGAAATGGGAATCATACAAGAGTGCCTAATCACCTAGTTGAAATGATTGTTATCGAATGAAATGATCATGCCAAAGAGCACATTGGTTTTGGACAACCTCTACATGGAAGAACGCTTATTGTTCATCCAATGAGTGAAGTTGTGCAATTCATTCTTTCTGTGCATTAGACAAGTTCATACCCAGCTGGAGTACGGTGCAAAGAGTTTTTACCTCAAACTCAATAGGGAGAATAACCCTCTTACCATAGACAAGATCATAAGGTGTCAAACCAATGGTGGTTTTCCATGTAGTGCAGTAGGCCCACACAACTTTAGGAAGTCATGCAACCCAATATTTCTTATGGAGGGAAACTGTCTTGGTAAGAATGTTCTCGAGTTCTCGGTTGGTGTCTTCGACTTGGCCATTAGCCTGGGGATGGTAAGGTGAATACTTGCGATGTTGAATCTCATATTCACGAACCAAAGCAGAAATAAGGTTGGATGTGAATTATGGACTTTGATTTGTAACTATCTCACATAGAACACCAAATTGGGAAAAAATCTCATAATAGAGAAATTCAGCTACCTTGGTGTCCCTAACATGCTTCAAAGCAACAACTTCAATCCACTTTGTTACATAATTTGTACACACAAGGATGTATTCCTTGTTTTGAGATGGCGGGTTGACAAGTCCAACAAAATCAAGTCCCCATTTTTCAAAAGGCTCAATGGACAACTAAGGATGCAGAGGCATTTCATCTAAGCACGTGGGGCAGCCCAAACATTGGCATTTATCATAGTGTTGAACATAACATTTACAATCCTTGTGGAGTGTAGGCGAATAGTATCATGTAGTTAATATCTTTTGAGTAGTCCTTTGAGTGGCAAAATGTCCTTCACAAGGTTCTATGTGGCATGTATGAAGTATGTCGAAGACATCATCTTCGGGCACACATCGGCGCATGATATTGTCAAGGTCACGATGGAAGAGCAATCCATTTATCCATGTATAATCATTACTAAGTTCAATTAGATTTTGGTGTTTCCTCAGAGAGAAGTGAGGTGGGAACTTGCAAGTAACCAGGTAGTTTTCCATGTCAGCATACCACAAGCTCTTTGCTGATATAGCAAAGAGATGTTCATTTGGAAAGGCCTCATCAACTGGAATTGGTTCATCATCTTACTGTTGTAACTTGGACAAAAAAATTTCAACCACACTCCCACGACCAGGCTTATCAAGTATAGTAATGTCAAATTCTTGAAGCAAAAGTAACAATCTAATAACTCTACTGGTTACAACAGGTTTATTCATTAGAAATTGAATTACAAAATGATCAGTCTGAACAAACACTTTATATCCAGTAATATAATGACAAAACTTATTAATTGCATAAACAACAGCTAAAAACTCCTTTTCAGTTACCATATAATTTACCTCAACCCCTATGAAATTCTTGTTGATGTAGTAAATGGGGTAGAAGAGATTATCTTCTTTCTTTCCAAGGACAACCCCCATGGAACAATATGAGGAGTCAATGTGAATATGAAAAGGTAGTTCCCAGTTCGGACCTCTAAGTACTAGTGTGGTGACAAGCTTGTTCTTAATGGTTTCAAAAGCCTCTTTACATTTTGGTGTCCAGGAGAAAATGTCATCTTTCGCTAATATAGCAAACAAGGGGGAGGAAATCTTACTAAATTTTTGGATAAATATCCTATAATACCCTGCATGGCCTAGAAAACTATGCACATCCTTTTGGCTAGTGGGTGTAGGCAAGTCCTAAATAATCTATATCTTTTTGGGATCGACTTGAATACCCTTAGCAGAAATATAATGACCAAGTACTATCCCCTCTATAAGAAGCATATGGCACTTTTCATGGACTTAATGATAAATTATTGTCTATACAATCCCTAAGTACCTTTTCTAAATTTGTTTTATCCTCTTCATAAGTATTACCATGGATAGTAAAATCATCCATATACACCTCAACACAATCATTTACAAGATCCGCAAAAATACTTAAAATTGCCTGTTAAAAAGTGGCAGGGGCATTACATATACCAAACAACAAAATGTTATAGGAAAAAGTGCCCCAAGGACAAGTGAAAGTAGTCTTGTCCTGGTCCTCAGGCGCTATGCGAATTTGGTTGTAGCCATTGAACGCATCCAGAAAAGAGAAGAACTTTTTACCTGCAAGAGTGTCCAACACTTGATCAATAAATGGCAATGGGAAGTGATCCTTTTTAGTAGCTTTATTTAGTGCTCTATAATCAACACAAATTCTCCACTTACCATTTTTCTTGGGAACCACAACTAGAGGAGAGACCCACTGACTATCTAAAATTGGATATATAAACCCAACATTTAACATTTTTTGTAACTCCTCTTTAACTATTTCACGCAAGACGGGGTTGAGCTATTGATGTGGTTTCCTAACTAGATGACTACCTTCTTCAATGTAAATATGGTGGATGCAGGTGTCAGGATGAATGCCATGCATGTCTTGGTATTCCCAAGAAAATGCATCTTTATTCATTCTAAGCATGGCAATAAGGTCTTGGATTTTCTCAGTGGTTAATTGTGAATTAATATTAAGTGTTTGATTAGGAAAAATTTCCATGGCTTCTAATTATGCAAGTGAGTTAATGGCTAGTATTTGGGAGCTGGATGACACATCACTAGAATTTCCAGAAGATAAAAATGAATTGTACAAACAATTATGAGGTAGCAATTGATGCAATGTGACAAAGTGTTGAACAGATTGTGAGCTACCTACCAATGGAAAGTTTCCAAAAGGACAAGGAGTATTTATACTTGAATGAAGAACCATACTTTCAAAAGATTCATTAGATGCATATCTATTATAAATAAAATTAACAAGAATATTATCCTTGGTAGGTTCTTCCATATCTAAGGCTTGATCAATTGTCAAGATGGGCAACAACTCATCCAAGTCACTATCAACCCATACTAGATCCTCTGTCTCTAATAAGGGTTGCGCTAGTGGGTATAGAGTCAATTATTTCTTGTGCTCGCCATTAGAAATGACCATGTTTCCCGATGACAATTGAGGAATGCATCTGCAGCTGGTAACCAAGGTAATCCCAAAATCAAGGGGTATCCCCCCAGCTTAATCTTTGGCTATAAAACCTTAAAGTCAGTTGGGTATTCCCATGAATCAATAGAAAGGGTTACATCTTCAATCATACCCTTTGGTTTGACCAAAGATCGATATGCCATTTGGAGAACTATGGGAGTAGGACTAAGTCCCTCTAGTGACAATATTTCCTTTGTTTCATTTATCATAACATTAATTGCAATGCCCAAATCAATAAGGGTGTTAGGAATGCTTACTTTACTAGTAGATACCTTGATGACAAGACTCCTTGGATCCGAGTACTTAGGAATGGTTATGTTCCCAAGCACAAGGTCTACCAACTGTCCAATAAATTGGACAGTCTTTGAGTCTTGCTTTTTCTTTTTCTTCCAAGTACATAGATCCCAAACTATTTTTGTATAGACGGGAATGTCCTTGATAGCTTGAAACAAAGGAATCTTGATGTTAACATTGCATAACTCATTAACAAAATCAGATTCAAGTTGAGAGACTTCCCTTTGTATTGGTTCATACTAAAATCGGTCAGAAAAGGGAGGTTCTTTAACTGGATTTGCTTTAGGTTCTTTATTGATCTCTGTGATGGTGGGCCCCTGAAGAGCCTTTCCTAGGATTAATTGAACTCCATCTAATTCTACTATATTTACAAGATAAGTGGAGTAACCTGCTGCCTCATTATTATACATGGGTTGTGTTTCCTTATTATTGGGATTTGGGTTCGGTTGGGTTGGCATTGGTGTAGGCTTCAATGGCTATGTTGGATTGGCTGGCTAAGAAGATGATGATTGTATGGCCGGAAGAAATTGTTGTGACTGTTGGTATGGGTTGATCATGGGAGGAGGTGGAAATTGTGGTTGTGATGGATATGGTTGTTGGTATGGTAAAGGTTGTGGTGGTTGTGGTCTCCATGCTTGTTGCCACGACTCTGAAGCATATTGATATCGTGGCATCCATTAAGGGTATGGCGAGGGTTGTTTCCAACCCCCATACCATCTAGGTTGATTGGAAAAATTATTAGGTTGGCTAGGTCTTGAAGCAAGATAATCATTCCCCATGCCAGGGTGCATTACACAAGATGGAAAAGGTCACTTAGGGGCCATGTAGTAGATAGGTTCCTCAAAATATTCCATATTAGGCATACCTATGGGAAGAGGCCTTAAGGTAGAGCTTCTACTAACTTCTTCTAAGGATGAAATGTTTGTCCTATTGTAAGGGCAATCCTCACTACTATGCCTCTTATGACAAGTCGGGCAAAACACAGCCAAGTCCTTCTCGACTTTCTCTTGCTTCCTATGAGTATATAGAGAGTCTGTTTGTTTGCCCATATGATTTAACAAATTAGTTTTAAGATCCTTAAGTAAATTTCCTATTTCACTTTTTGTTATACCTGTTGTATTACCTAGAGCATAAGGATTACTTGGATAGTTCCTTCCCAAACGTTGAGACCTTGAATAATTCCTGCAAATGTCACAAATATCATCAAAGTACATTTTAGAAATGTTCCCTTTACCTATTAAATTTAATGATTCCATAGTATCATCTCTTATGCTTCTAAGAAACAACATTGTAATAGCATCAGGAGTTAGCCCTTATTGTCGTGATCATTGAAAACTGAACATGAAGCATTTGAGGTAATCTTCCACAGAGTCATCTTCTTTCTGTGACATGTGGAATATTTCATCCCACATGATGAGGACCACACCACCCAAAACCCACAAAAATCACAACAGATAACAACACAAAAGATGTGAGATAGAAAAGTGATTCACTTTCAATTATTTTCAGAAAATGAAATTACAGATTCAAAGCTTACATGCTACAGCCTCATGGGCTTGATTCATTACAACAAAATCAACTCTGAAAAGAAAACCTACTATTCAGAGCCACAATCTGCACTATCAGGGCCACCTTCTACAACCACCACTTAACCCTTTTTATTTTCCCCAATAACCACCCTAGAATGTTCTAGAAAGTTCAAATTTTCCCTTTTGTTTTGGCGCCAAAAGTTCTGCCGTTTGATTTCTGGCCTAGGAAGAAATTTTTATGAAATTCACTTTTTAGAGGACCAACTTTGCAGGGCCATAACTTTTGATTTGGGTGTCTAATTCATTATTATTGCATATCGTCGGAAAGCTCTCGATGAGATCTACGACATGTGAACCCACCATAGGTTAGTTCAACCACTTTTTAAGCTATTTTAGGGCCTCCAAAGTTTTATATCTGAATTTGAAGTTGCATTAGAGAAATTTCTAGGGACGAAAACTTTAATTTCTCCCAAATCATCTAGGGTATTGAGGTGATTCTTTCTACCTAATTAGAAATTTTTTTAGCTCCTCGCCTTCCTTGGGGTAAAATTTCACGCCCATACAAGTCTGTTTTAGTCAATTTACTAAAAAGTAGTAAGTGCTCATTTTCTACTCGACATGCTTGATAGTCTTATACTCCCTTGTTAATCAAGGGGACTCAAAAACTAAGGAAAAATAAAGAAACATTTTTTTGGGTGATGCAAGATTTTACACCGCTGATGCTCCCGCATCGCCACCCAAGCTGTAATTTGGAAAGTGACTCGACTTCTCAAGAGTTAGAGGAAAATCAAGACAAGCTTAACTCAAATTTCTATAACCATGATGAATCTTCTTCAACAGCTCTCCATTTTACCAAGTACTCGTGATATTGCAAGCTTTTGTTTTCTACCATGGCTATCCAAGATTTCTTCTATCTCTTCCTTCTTTGAAGTAGGTGCTAGAATTTTCAACTATTCATTTATCAGTCCCTCCTCTATATCACCTTCATGATACTCTATCAAATTAGCAATGTTTGAACACAAGAGAAATGTCTATTCCACTAGGAAACTCTACCTCATAAGCATTTCCTGAATCATGCTTCTTCAGGATCTTGCATGGTCCAAACTTCTTCATCTTTAACTTGTATGTACCAACTGGAAACCTTTCCTTTCGCAAATGAACCATCACTCCATCTCCGACTTGGAACTCCTTATACCTCCTTTTCTGATCTGTCTGAGCCTTATATTGTGAGTTCATCTTATTGATATGTTTCTTCACCTCTTCGCGGCAAATTCTTCAGTGCTCTACAAAAAATCTCCAAATTCTCAACACACTACTCTTCTCTCCTTTATCCATCTTTCTCAGTTTAGAAGAATTCCTTGGACTACTCCCATATACAATCCGGAATGGTGATTTACCAGTGCTTCTGTTGACA
>VDFB02338669.1:0-18563 GCA_007258455.2 Sequoia sempervirens | reverse complement strand
TGGAATATTTTCTTTTGAAATAATGTGTTTTACACCGGCCACTTCAAAGAGGGGCAAAATGTATATGCATAAAATTGGTCATGTCTAATTAATCATGGCACTTAATTAAATATTTATTATTTAATTAATCTCTCTAAAAGTCCTCTACATATGATTAAATTTAATTAATTTAATTATATTGTTCATTCACTTTATTATTCCACCATAATTAAATAAATACCCTTTATTTAATTATTTCACATTCATATGTCCACTTGGATTAATTAAATAAATATTCTTTATTTATTTAATTAATTATCACCTTTGAATTTAATTAAGTCTTTGATTTAGGGCTGGCCCCAGCTCTATTGGCTAAGTAATTCCGCTATGCCTGGCTGGTCAATGAAATTCTAGTCTCCCTCGGCCCAAGTGGTATCATCGAGGGCGAGCCACAAATACCAATGCTAAGAATTTTACTGTGCACACCGTAGCCAGGGTCAAGCACCATTCCCTAGCCTAAAAAATAAAAAAATAAAGTCTTTTGATTTAATTAAATTTAAATATTTCCTTTTCAAAATCTTTCTTCTAATTAATTAAATATCTCATTTAATTAATTTCATAAGCGTGATTTAATTATATACACTTTATTTAATTAAATTTCCATATCTTTTCAAATCATAATTAAATATTTCATTTAATTATGAAATCTTATATCTTCCTCCAAATCTTAATTAAATAATTATTTAATTAAGAAAAATCTATGTGTCGCCCAAAAAATAAATAATTGAACTGATAATTCATTATTTATCTTCTTAATATCTTTCCAATATCCTCTAAAAAAGATGATTTTTTATCATCTCATCTTATCTCTTCCACGAAAAAGGAAACAAATCTTGCTTTATGGTTTTCTTCTATTTTCCTCTCTAGTCTCATCCATCTTTGACCATTTGATCTGCCAGGGATTTTCACAGCCGTTGATCAACTCAGCCTATCAAAATCCTTTGAAAAATCTATAAATACTTGTGTGAATCCAAGCATTGGTTACACTTACACGCTTGCATACACTTACATTCACGTGCACATGTTATTTTAATATTATCTAGCATTAATCAGTTTTAGCAATCATCATATTTAGCAATCATCATACTTTAGCTATCATGTTTAGTTTTGTTAATTGCATCTTAGCATAAGCATGCATTTATTTCAAATCTCATTCTCTAGGAGATCATTTTGTTGAGCCTAGCGTATAATCTGAGAGCAAGCTAGATTCAGAGAAACACTCGAGTCAGAGAAACACTCGAGATAGAGGACAATAGGACGCTTTCGAAGGAGCTATGAGTTTAAGAGTTTGTTTTTCTTTTAAATTAGTTTCCTTTGATCTAATGTTTTATTGGTGTGTTTTTATGTTAAAAATGTTTTACACTTAAATTGATCACACAAAAGGTAATTTTGAGGAGACAGAAATACAGGGAAAAGCACAAATTTTCACCAATATACTAATCAATCTCAATGACATGTACACAAGCAAAACAAGTAATGAGAAGGAAAAAGTGTATCAATGCTATTAAACTTTGAAGGTACTCACAGTTTGCATGACTGAATGAGTTACAAAATAATACTGAAGTCTGATGGAGAACAATCTCCAAAAATTTGCAAATTAAGAACTGAACTCCAAAAATGAGTTACAAAGTGAATATAACTTACAACCCAAGTGGTTGCACCAAAGTAGGAGCCAGTAACCACTTTGGGTTGGATTCCCTAGAAAAGCCTAGAAAAAAGGCTCTAGATTCCTCCAATACCACCTCCAACATGTGGGAAAGAAGGTTTTGGTCAAAACCAAATACCTTAGGTAGAAAAAAACTACCAACAGAATACATTAATGACCCTAGAATTATGGGTTCATGTCTCCAAACTAAAATAACTTCTCTAATATTCTCTCAATGTGTTCCTCTCCTCCTCCATTTGCATTTAAAGATAACAAAATAACTTTAAAGGCTTATAGACACGCCTTGAAGTTATTTGCTTTACAATAAAATAATGCAAAAGAAAATATTATAAAAACAATCTCCAAAGCACGTACATAGAGTTGAGGTGGCACAAGCTCAAAATGATGTGGACTCCAAGTTGGCACCTTCATATTGCATTATTGAGGACTTGGAAATAATTTGAAACAAAGTGAAAAGAGGACTTAAGGCATAGAATGCCTAAGTCAATGTGATATGACTTCAACCCCAACATTAACACATGTTTCAATTTTTTAAAAGAATGGGAAGAAAATCCCATCAAAGACAAAAAAGGGTCAAACCCTAATTATGAAAATAGCCAAAATGATGGGAAAACCCATCATTTTGTCATTGCACACTTTTAGAGAGTATGATGTAGCCGCTAGGGTTTTTAGTAGACATAGGAAAAATGGAGGTTTTGATACAGATTTGTGAATATTTTCTGATAAGAAACACATAAAAGAGAGGTAAAACACTTTTCTACAATTCAAAATCTACATTTTTTACCATATGGAGGTCATTTTTAACCAACAGGATGCAACCATTTACACATTTTTTACCATGTCTTTCATTTGCTCCTTCTGTGGAAAAACATTGTGTTCATAGTCACCATTTTTTTTCTCTAAAGCTTGAATGGATGCCATTAAAAATGTTTGGAAGTTTGCAAAACATGAGAAAAATCTTCTGGGTAAGTTAAATCAACTCCATTAATCTAGATTCTGACCAAATTTTTGTTTCCAGTTTGAGAATAAAACATAACACCGTTTTCCATTTTTGAATTTAATAATGAGAATACTCCATTTTCTGTTGTCTATTGCTTTTATGAAGAAAATGAAGCTCTTTGACTATGGGCATTATTACTTTCCTTTCCATTCTTACTCTTCAATATGTTTTTAATCATCTAGGTGAATGAGATCTATAAGAAATTATTCCCTTTTAAAAAAAATATAGCCACGGCCATATTTATTTTTGTAAAATTTTCTTGTTTCTGTAAAAAAAAAACCCTAGATGGGTTTCAAGAAAAATGCTTCCTCTTCAAATGCTACCCGCGGCTTTACTCAACATTACAGAAAACACCTGTAGATTTTATTTCATGGGTTTCACAAAACCCATGGCTATGATTAATTTTTAATGGTTGTGTTTACAATTTCCTGTTGATTTCATGAGTTGGCCTTGCAAAAAGAAGATATTTTATGTATTTTACCTCTTGCTTATAAAATGCAAAGTATACCTACCATCTCCAGTTGTGGCCATATTTTGTAGTCGATTTTCCTTGTGGGTTTATAATGGTCGAGAACCCCTTTTTACTTCTTGTATTTGCTCTTTTGGAGAAAAATTAAAATGAAACTCCTTCATATAACAAGTCGTAGTTATATATTCACAGGTGATTTATTTAGAAGAAACCCTCGGGTTTCTTTGTGATCTCTACAAGTACTCTTTGAAATGACTTTAGAGGCCATTGTCACTTCACCATTTTTCTTTGCACTGAAAAAGAGCACAAATTACTTTATGAAACTTACGCGGGTTTCTCCATTTTGCTCATAATTTTCAGCAATGCTTTTTTTGGAATTGTCAGTTTTGGTCACCCTCACACCAATAATCTTGATACTAGGTACACAACATGTACAATCGGCTTGAATTGCTTCTTTCATTTTCTCATCAATCTGGTCAAACATGTCAGTACTTCTTGTAGAGAGTGGGCACTATAAAAATTGATTGATTTCATGATGTTTTTTTTGTCATATATTCAAGTTTGGTCATAGTTCACACTATAACTTAGTAGTGTCTCATAACATACTCCTTCTGAAGACGGTTCACTACCTCAATCTTTTCAAAGTAAAACATTACTCCATCCTTTGTACCACATGATATGTTAGTCACCTTATCTATTTGAATGGTCATTTGAATTGGCTCATACCGAGTCAACAAAGGAATCTTCATATGGAAACCTGGAGAAGTGATTGTCTTCATAAGAGCACCACCCCCTCAATAGGCCCCAACATACCCTTCAGGAACTTAATGCACAATGTCTAGACTGGTGGTAGTTGATGAAGGAACAGGTAGCTGCCTTTACATGGCTAACCCTTGTAGTATTTTACAAAAAATCTTGTTGAATCTTCCACTTTCCTTAGAAAAAGCTCTTTCTCAAGTAATGCAATGACCCATTAAACCATGTGAATCGTTGCCACAGGTGTAAATCTACCCATATCTTGGTAAAAATGGTTGTATAATTGAAAGATGTAGCAATATGTTAACATTTTGTAGCAATTGTTTTTTAAATTTCAAATGTTTCATTCATGTTGTTAAAACATCATAATGCTAGCAAAAACTCTCATGATTATCACTTGGTCATATCAACCTTCTCATGCCATTTATCTATTCTAATCTTATAAGAATTTTATTTATTGTGCCAATGGGCAAGTACCTGGAAGAGATGACTGCAACACACCTCATGATTAATGAGTACAAAATGAACACGTTGTTCCTTAAAGCTTTGATGACAATACTATCATATATTCCCTGTTGCTTCTTTTATTTTGCTTATGATCACTTTGTGCCTTCCTGAAAACATATTGACCTTGGAATTCTCTGTTTCTTTCAATCAAGCATTTTGAACTAGAAATCACCTATTGTTCTTGTATGTTTCCTGCATCTTATTCAACATTTCCTAATACATTCCCTTAATATTGACATTTGATTTTCCATACTATATGATCCTCATGAATAGTTGAATATCACTTACGGCAATGACCATTTGTTCACTGCCACAAATGGTAATTACTTATTTGTGTGGACCATAGAGGAACGATTCATCTGATGAATGATCTCAGCATACCATTAAAAGCAAATCAATATAGCACGTCGGGCTCAACCCTTGTGGGAGCCATATTTCATCCCACGTACTGAAACTTGATAAAACAAGAACATTGATTTCCCTGTATCTGCACATGAAACAAACAGTTAGAAAAAGCATATGCATATGCCTGGAGGCTTGATGATTTATTTTCTCTCTTTTCTTTGGACATGAATAGCTTATTGCTTATTTAATGCATGTAAAGGGAAATCTATACACTAGTGGGTGGGTGTATATGTAGTGTTAGAGATTGTCATTGTTTAGAGCTCTACTCTAACCCCATTGCAACTCTTTCAGATGTAGGACATGGAAACAGGGAGCTACAGAGGACTCAAGACAACTTGGAGCTGAAGACCATGTAGGACAACAAACTTCAACCAATCATCAGGAAATGACTGGCCTCTTCCCCTATATATGCATTTTTATTCTTTCAATCCATTTGTGTATATATTGTACTTTATTTCCATTGAATAAGCTATATCTCACGGCTTGTGTGAGATAGATTTAAACTCTTGATTCAAAAAAGATTTTATTTCAGCAATATTTGTGTAAATCTTTTCAATATTGTATGTACCTGTATAAATGCAACAATCTATTACTGAAAGATTTAATCTCTTTGATTTTTTGTTTATACATCTGAATGTAATATAGGGAAGATTGATATGAAATGCACTTAATTTTCAATTTGTAAACACCTTTAACTCACTCATTTTGACAAAAAAAAAATGGGTAACACAAACAACTAACAATCACTTCATATGCTTGAACTTTGACAAGCGATTGGCTTTCATCACTTTTAGTTTTCAGTTATACTCAGTTTTGTAACTGCTTTGAAGCATGATGGAATGAGAAACCGAGTTAGTGTATCTTGGTATATAATGAGAGTAATCTATTTTTAAGGAGTTTGATTTTAAAGTTAGTGGTTCCAAGTGTGTGGGTTCCAGATGTGAGATGTGCTTTGTAAGAATGTGTATGAAGGCATTGAAACAGTTTTAGTGTTGATTTTATGCAAAGAGAAGAGGCTTTTGTGGCTGAAGTTTTGTTTGATGGAATAGGGCTAAGAGATATGTGTAAATAGGAAAGTGATATTTGTTGAATTGCAGATGCAAAGGGGGATCACTTGATTAACATTATATAGAAGTTTGAACACTGTATTTTATGTGATAATGCTCTTTCAAGTGTGATCTCTTCTCTACACAAGTTCTATGTGATAAGAGAAAGATTATAGGTGAATTAAATGTGAAAAGGTGTATTGAATAGTTTGTGAATGCTCTGTACAAGAAGTTGGATAAAATGTTGTCTATATGAAGTGATAGTCACTGTGTTGTAATTGCTTCATTCATCATTCAGAGCATGTAATAGTCAAGATGTTTCCAAAGGCTTTTTCTTGCACTTTTGTATGCAGATAACAGTATTCCATGATTTCCAATGGTGTTAGTGTGTTTCAACTGTGTGTTGGTGCAGAGATAGAGCAGTGGTTTGTATTGAAACAGAGTAATCCTCTGAACTTTTTTATTTCTCTTGAGTTTACTGAAGGTGGTGTATGTTTTCCAATGAGGCATCTTATGTCTGTCAGGGAGACATAAATTGTAATCAGTGAGATTCTTGTTTCCCGGTGAGGCAGTTTGTCAATGAGACATTAATTGTAATCAATGAGATTCTTGTTTTTCCAGTGAGGCCTAATAAAGTGAACTTTCAGAGTGGTTTTTTATCCTTGAACAGGGTTTTCCACTCATAAACTCTATGTTGTGGTCCTTCTTGATTTGTAATATAGTTGTGTCTGATCAATCATACTTGTTCAAGCATTTTAGTATTTTTTTCATTGTACTCCTCTCAGCATTTGAATATCTATGATACTTGAAGTTTATATGCATAAAATTGTGAGGATTAATCAAGTTAGATTTGATTTGTAACCTGAACCACTAATTCACCCCCCTCTCAGTGGTTTTGTACTCCAACATTTATGTCTTTGGAGCCTTGTTCTATACCTACTATTTTGATGGGTTGCAACACTCCTATTTAGGTGTGTGGGAAGGGTTCATTGATGTGGGGGATGGCACATTTCAAAATGTTCTTTGTGTGGCCTAATCATCAAATAATATCGTATCCATCTATCAAATCATTGACACAATTTAAGGAAAGTGAGTTGAGTTCAATCTTGATTCAATGGTTATCAATGAGATGCAAAATAATTCATCATCAATCTCAACTCTATATATTTTCTCACTTTATTCCTAATCCTCCTGTATAGGAGAAAATTTGCACCCCTTGTGTAAATTCCCCTTTTGCATACCCTCTCCTTAGCAAATCAAACTCGAAGGTGAAATTCCACATCACCCACTTGCCTTCCATCCACTTGGCATGTGTTTTGTGCGTCAGTGAGGGAATTTTCATCAGGGATGCAAGCGCGGTGCATGAACATCTGCGCTGTGTGCTATTGTCCCTAACAGATTCCTACATCTGGAGTCTATAGGGACATTACACACCTCATTGGGATTGAATTATAATGCCTTTGTGTGACCAACTGACCCGAAAATGGCTTCTTTCCCTCTCATTTTGGCCTTCAAAGGCATTCATTTCACACTCACTTCATCTCTTTCACATCTCTTAGCATTTTCTCCATCATCAACATCCTCTTGAGCATTCTTTTCACAATTCTAGCAACTTTCACAACTCCATTGAGCATTGCAGCAGCTTGTTACTCCATTCACTCCATCTTTGTACGTGTTTCTCTACCATATAAGTTGTGAGCTTGGATTCTTGCGAGACCTCCCTTCATCACCATTGTGGCTGTGGTGACTTTTCCAAGTTTGTTGCTTGCATTCTCCCTTCATTGGCCTTGAGAGCCTTTAGGTGGAGGTGGTAACGCTTCACTTCTCCTTTTGTGGTTTGATAGAGTAGCATAGCATTCTTTTTTAGTGTTCAACAATCCCTATTTCCTTCATTGTACTTTCTACGTTGTTTCTTTTCTCGTTGTCCATGGAGGTGGAAACACCAAAGCGGGGGTTTGACTGAGGCAAACCCCTATACAACCCTAACAATTTTCCCCTCTTGCTTGTGTGTAGGTGAACGTGTGTGTGGAGCTCGCTGGAGAATTGGCGCTTTAGTGAGTTGATATTTGTCACCTTTGTATTCATCTACTTGTTTTATCATTTATGCACTTAATTTTCATATTTTATCATTTTTTTCATTTCGTTAAAGTTAGTTAGCTAGGCCGTTAGTAGGATTCTGGTTGTTTTCTTATTGCATTTTATGTTTTCTGGTCGTACGAACATCAACACGCTAGAGAGACGCCAATGTGTTACAGTGTCGTCCCAAACCCATGCTATCATCCTCGGACATAGAGTTGTCTAAGGTGCAGTTTGGACTCTATAAACTAACTCGTCTAGCCCCAACTAGATTTTTGGGTCTGTAGAGTGATAGAAGCATTTGAGAGTGCTCTGCATTCCCAATCCTCATTCCAAAATACCCATTAGAGTGAGGTAATTTAGGGCAGCCCTCTGCTCTTGGCTCTCCGTGACCTAGAGCCTTGGTGTGATTGGTCCCCTCTCTTACATTTTTGGTGAACCTAATGTGAACAACGTTTATTCATTTGTTGGTATAGAGACTTTTCCCTTGCACTCGGTGACTGTTGTAAGCTTGAGTGTTGTGAAGTTTTATGAGCATCACAACCCATTCCACGACTCCTAGGTACATTGTTAGGAGAAGTGTGTGACACATACCAATGGAGAAGACAAAGGTTACTTCTAGTTTCACCTCCAGCTTTTCCCCTAGTATGGCTACTAACTTTACCATGAGATTTCCTACAGGTTTTACTAACGATATGGGTTTCGTAGACAAGACCACCCGTGCTCCTACTCCTCCAATGTCCCCTATGGCTTCATCCGTAAAAGAGGATGATGTTGTACATATCCCTAAGGAAAGCCTTTTGACATTGGATAATAAACTGTCGGACTTTGAGACTCATTTGGAGAGAGCACCAAACATGGCAAGAGTTGCTAGGCTTACTAGCGAGGTGAGACATTTGCTAGGAAAGGATCAGACAGGCATAGATTTCTTACATGGCCTTGCTGATCTAACCAAATCTTATATCCCTTCGTATAATTCTAGATTGGGTACTACCCAAGGGGAAGTGCTCGATGCCTATGAAAGACAGATAGGTGTTTCAATTCCTACCATGTTTGTATGCATGGCTGAAATAGGCCCCACGATCAGTATCTCCTCTACTTCTCAAAGGCCCAACACTATCAAGGCGAGTAGAATACCCCTTGGTTTTAGTTTCACCCCTCCTACTGCCTCAGGAGGTGGGGGCCTTGGTGGATGAGTGGTTGTGGCTTTGGTAGTAGAGGCGGCAATGGTGGAGGTGGCTTTGTTGGAGGCCATGGTGGAAATTTTGGTAGTGGAGGTGGCTCCAGTGGAGGCCCTACTAGTGGTGGTGGCTCCGACGGTGGTCATGGTGGTGGCTCCAGAGGTGGTTCCGGGGGTGGTGCTGGTAGCGGTGATTCTAGTGGTTTCACTAGGCCTTTGTCATCCTTTGACCTTGTTTTGAATGCCCCTCTTCAGAACATGGGTCGGATGCAAAACCAATTGGCAAGCTCAGGCTTCTGCCCAACCTATTTTTCAACCTTTCTTCTGACATAGCCCATTGTTGGTAGCAATCTTGAGTACTCCCTTCCCACAAGGAAGGAGATTCCCAAGTTTAAGGAGTATGGTGATAAAGGAGATCTACAAACACATGTGTCAGCCTTCAATGCCATGTGTACAAATTTCTTCCATCACGATGCTTTGATGGAAAAACTATTTCCTTGGTCTCTCAATACCACAACACTCAAGTGGTATTGTTCCTTGCCTGATAATTCTATATTCTCATTTGATCAACTTGTGAATCAGTTTCTTCAACAATTCCAAGTTAACATCGGTTTGAAGATGACCTCAGATCTCGTCTGATGTAAGCAAGGGGATAACGAGAAGATAACTAATTTCATAGTGCGATACCAACCACTCTTTTCACAGATCATATACCCGCTACTTGATTCTGATGTGCAAAAGGTGTTCAGAGGCAACCTGCAGCAATCCTATCAAAAGAAAATTGCCTTAATGAAATACCCTTCCTTTGCGCATCTGTGTGCCACATTGCAAGAATATTAGCAAACAATAGTTCAGTTCAAGGGATCTTCCTCATGCTCCCATTTAGAAGGAAAGTCTATTGCATCTATCTCAAGAAAAGGCAAAGTTGTTGTGAATGTAGTTACCGTGATGAACAATAATGGCCTTAGATGCAACAAGAAGTTTACAAAGTTAGCGGAATCTTATTCTTCCATCTTGCAAAAGTTGTTGAAGGATAAGATCATAACTTTGGAAAACCCCTGACCTCTCAAGGAACCTTATCCTAATTGGTATGATGTGAATGATTTCTTTCAGTACCATCGAGTTAGCGGGCATAATACTGAGCGTTGTATGTGCCTGCGTCACAAGATATAGGATCACATCAATGACAGTACCATTCGTCTCGATGGGATGAAACAAAATGAAAATAAATCGGTAGCAAAGGCTAATAGTGAGTTACAGATCTACACAAACCTGTTTCTATCTCACTCTGCTAATTTGATTATTGACCCCTTTGATTCTTCTACTCAACCCTCGGCATACGTTAATATGGTCACAGTCACTCCCTCCTCGCAACCTGTGACCGGTTTGCTAGATGTGGCATTCACCTTGCAGGAATTTCCCTTGAATAATAAGCCATCTCCCCTCTACATTCTCGCTCGCCTCAATGGAAACATTGTGATAGGGGTCCTAGTTGACCACGCGAGCCCAGTGAATATTATTATAGATGAGACATTGTGGTTAAATTCATTGTAGAGAGAGGAGTATGAAGAAATGAACTCTACCATTCGTACACTTGACGGTCTCTCCCTTAAGCCGTATGCTCAATAACTCTTTTTCGTCCTATTTGGACCTAGGGTTGTGGATACAACCTTTAACCTTATTCTGGAATCTGATTTATTCAGGGTGAAGTTAGGCATCCTATGGCTAGCTTCCATGAATGGAATCGCTTTTTTTATTCATAAATGTTTAAAATGCTCCCATGAAGGTGTTTTACACATCGTGCATGACACTGGGTATCAGCCTTTGGTATCCCGTGGGGGTTATTCATTGGATCATTTTTGGCCCGCCCCGGCCTGTCTGCTTCCCCCTAGAATGGACCTACTTTAATGAAACTATGTGAAGTATAAGACCGAGGGTAAAGGACAATCGAAAGTGACCCCTCCAATAGTGCAGCAGCAAGCTGCCTCTTCTTCTTGAAAGGGAAAGGAGAGGCCTGCCCATCCTCAAGGTGCCTCTTCTGCTCCCCTTTCTGAAGAAGAGTTTTGGATGTCTACTTTTGGATTCCACATAAGAAGTTCGATGGTGCCTGCTTGGCGTAAAGCCAAGATTAGGATATCGAACCTTCCTACTATGCCTCCTAGACCTTGGCCCTACCTTTATGGTAGAAGGGTCCCTGCGGGGAATCCTCAATGTCTCGGCCTCTGCAGCCTCCTACCACTCTTTCTCCCAAAGCAATGAATGGGAAGAGGCCCGCCAACGAGGCATTAGAGCCAACTCCCCCCGCTGTTGTTCCAACCTCTTCTTAGCCTCTCCCTCTTGCTCCTGCCTAGGAGTCTCTCCCTCTGCCGGAGACAATTGTGATGGACACTCCTATGGCTAAGCAGGAGCCTTCTGTTCCATCTCAGCTTCCGGTCTCTATCTCTCGGAGTCGTAGAAACTACCTTGTGTGCGAGCGCAGGCGTCGACTAAAGGCTCTGGCGGCTGAGCAAGCTACTTTGCAGAGGAAGGAAGGGGAGCTAACCACACCTATTTCAGAACCTCCTATTGTGTCCTCTCCTATCCCCTCTACCTCAGTTCAATCAAATTTGGTTCTACTTTTGGCTCCTACTGCGAGCATGAGCACCCCTAACCCTAAAAAGGTATACATGTTCATTGCTCCTTCGGTGGAACTGCTTCTTTTGATGTCCCTTCCGTACATCTCGTCGTTCCCTAAACACATGGACATGTTGAACACTTTGATGGTGTCCGCCGTGGTTTTCTCCTCTCCCTCTATGCCTCTTGTCTCATCCATGGGGAGTTCACATCCTCTGACAAAGCAAAAGGTGGAGGTTAGCCTTTCCAGCAATGGGGGGCGTAAGATGAGTCCACCCCCTTCAAAGGGTGGTTTTGCAATAGCATGTTTTGTCCTTGTGATGGAAAAAGCTCTGGTGTCTACTAAGTTTTTCACTGCTCCTGAGTCACTTAGTGAGCCCAGCAATGAATCTCAGGCGCCACCTTCCTCGCCCGTTGAGGTAACACATGGTACCCCTGCAAAGTGCATTCTTAACTCTTTGGACAAGGTCCCAGCCCTGTCGGTAATCTTCACAAGATCACTGACCTTGGCTCCATAGGAACTAAGTGGAGGAGACCTCGAAGAGTCTCCTTCCTTAGATCTTGTTGTGGGAAGTTTGGAGGGTTCCCCTCTTAATATTCCACCATTGCAGGCTCATCCTCCTTCCTCGTACAATGATCTAGTTTGGGAAGCAGACAACCTCTTGGTCGATGAGTGTTAGGGGTGCCTCTTCTTTACCTTTAGATTAGGTGTGTGTTTGTTGTGATATGTTCCCTCGTGCTTGCATTATGTGTTCCTAGATGACCCTTGTCACCCTTGTAGGTGCTTGGATATAGGAGTGATTATGTGTTGTAAAACTTCCTCTATTTGTTCCATCATTCTTCCTCTATTATGTGTATTAGTTTTCAGCAAATTGGGGATGATGCAAAGTGTTGGGGGCATTTAGGCTTCCCTTCCATGTTGACCCAATTTTATTTTATTTTATTTTGTCTTCTCGTGCATTCTTCATATGGTTTGATATAGTAGCGGGTTGATGACAGTTCATCTACATACTATTACTATACTTATATATATTATGAGCAGCTCTGACCCCAAAAAATCAGATCGCCATTGTGCTCTTTGTTTGTGATGTTATTGTCTATTTTTACGGTATTGTTATTTTTCTCTCTTTTTTGTTTGAGTTGTCCCTCGTGTGTGCAACATCACTTTCACAATATTTTGATTTTCAAAAACCACATTCGTAGCCAACGAATATTTTCTCAAAAATCCTTGCAACTTTTTTTTTTTTTTTAGGAAATAGCATACTGTAAGGACCCTAATTGGGCGTGTTTCCCTTTGTCATGGGTTAAAAGAAGAACTTGAAGAAATTTCCTTCGAGGTGGGAGAAAATTTTCCTATGGGAGAAGCCTTAGCCTTTCCCTTGCAAGGGGGCATTTTCTTCCTTTCGAATTCCTTGATGAAGTGAACATCTTTTGAAAGGATTCCTTGATGATTGAATCAATTTGCGAAAAACATTCTTGCACTTTCAAACAATGTGTTCCTTACGAGGACCCCTCTTCTTTTGAAGGGTTTGAGGGTCCCAACTGAAAGCCTTTTGATTCTGTTGCACTTTACGTGTGTTGTCTATTTGTTTACATGCATAGCTACTTTTTATTTTCTAACATGGCTTTATTTGCATATTGCTTTGGTGTGCTGTGAGCATGCTTTCAATCCGACTCTGAGTCCCCTTTTCGTAGATTCCTTCATGAGAGAGAGTGCCCAGGGGAACACCTTCTTTACAGGTCGAGGGGCCTATAGAAAGCACATCCCATGGATCATCCCTTCCGTTGGTCTGAGGCCGCCCGGTGTACTGTTCAACTTCGCCAGTTTCCACCAGAGGCTGGGTCTTTATTCGAACCTCAAGAGTACATGTGAGTCCTTTACTGCCCCTCGTTTTGAGCCTTCGCCCAGTTACGTTTTGCTTCCTCGTGATGGTTGGTATACATTTTAACTCTTCGGTCTACTTTACCGAACACTCATCAATACTTGTGCTCGCTATAGTGGGGGAAAATGTATAGGAGCAAATTTGCACCCCTTGTGTAAATTCCCCTTTTGTATACCCTCACCATAGAAAATCAAACCCAAAGGAAAAATTCCACATCACCACGACTTCATCACTTGGCGTGTGGCATGTCCGGTGGGGTAATTTTCATTAGTACCACAGTAGCGACATGTGGGCCGATCTCACCGCTGGTAGCGGTACCATCTGGCGAATTCATGCAGGTCGCGGGGACATTACTGCACCCACCCTCATTGAGATTGGTGGCAAATGCCTCTGTCGTGTAGACCAGAAAATGGCTTCTTTCCTCTCGTTTGACGCTGCAAATTCATTTCTGCACTTCATCTCTTTGCATCTCTGCCATTTTCTCCATCTTCAACATTCCTCTTGAACATTCTCTTCACAATTCTAGCAACTTTCGCATCCATTGGTGCAGCGGCTTGTTACTCATTCACCCCATCTTTGTCGCGTGTTGTATATCATAGAGTTGTGAGCTTGTGGTCTTCTGGGGGACCTCCTTCATCCATTGGTTGTGGTGACACCCAGTTGTTGTTGCTTGCATTCCTTCATTGGCAGAGGCCTTTGATTGGAGGTAGAGTAGCAAATCCGCCTCTTTGTGGTTTGATGATGGTGTAGCATTCTTTGTGATCATTCAACGTATATATTTCTCTTCTATTTCCATGGCTAGGTACTTTTCTGGTTTACTTTTTGGTGGTGGAGTTGGAAGTGGGGGTTTGGTGAGGCAAACCCTTAACAATTTTCCCTCTTGCTTGTGTGTGGGTAAACATGTGCATGGAGCTTGCTGACGAATTGGTGCTTTAGTGAGTTGATAATTATCACCCTTGTATTCATCTACTTGTTTTATCATTTACACAATTACTTTTCATACTTTATCATTTTGTTCATTTCGTTAAAGTTAGTTAGCTAGGCCGTTAGTAGGCTTTTGGTTGTTTTCTTACTACATTTTACATTTTATGGCCATACAGATGCCAGTGCGTCACGTTGTTGTCCCAGACCCACGCTGTCGTCCTCAAACAGAGTTTTGTCTAAGGTGTAGTTTGGACTCTAGAAACTGGCTTGTCTAGTCCCAACTAGATTTTTGGGTCTATTGAGTGACATAAGCACTTGAGAGTGCTCTTCATTCTCGATCCTTAATCCAAAATACCCATTAGAGTGAGGTAAGTTAGGGAAACCCTCCGCTCTTGGCTCTCTGTGACCTTGAGCCTCAGTGTGGTTGGTCCCCCTCTCTTACACCTCCTTAAAACTATTTTCCTCACTTATTCCATTGAAGTGAGTAATCAATAGCATGAGTGGTTAGGCCATCTTAACTATCGCTACTTGCAACAACTCAACTAGCAAAACATGGTTACAAGGTTACCTTTTTTTCACTTTTCTAATGGTGTTTGTCAAGGATGCATCATTGGTATTCATCTTGAAGATAATTTTGACAAAGGAAAACCATAGAGAGCTTTACAAATAGTAGAGTTCGTTCATAGTGATTTGGTTAGTTCATTTCCATATCCTTCCTTCAACAAGGCCAAATATATTTTGATATTCAATGATAACTTTTCTACATATACTTGAGTGTACTTTCTTGAGCAAAAGTTTGAGGTCTTTGAGCATTTTCAAGACTTTAATTATTTTGTAGATAAATATTCAAGGAAAACTATCAAGGTTTTTTGACTAATAATGGTGGTGAGTATTTCAACCATCATTTTGATCAGTTTTGTGCCATGTAGGGGATTGATTTTGCAATGCACATTTGCATGCAATATTTGATACAATGTTGTGGAATAATAGAGGGATAGGTCTTCGAAGGAAATGTTGATTTGTATGATTTACTTTAGATCTCTTGCACCACAATATTGGGTGGAGGTCATAAATTGTGCTCCTCATTGAGCCTTGAAAGGAATCACTCCTTTTGAAGCTTGAGGTGATTAGAAACCATCAATTAAGCAGTTCAAAAAAATTGGTTCTCCTACATGGGTTTGCATTTGTGTAGAGAAGCATAAGGCCATAGAACTGCAAAGAAAACATTGTATATTTGTAGGATATCTAGATGATTTAATGGGTTATTAGTTGCTCCACCCAACTACACACAAATTTTTAATTGTGGGGAGTGTTCATTTTGAGGAGGGCTCTTCAAGCTCCACTCATGCCACTTCTCTACATCCCCCTTTGACATTGGATTCGCTAGGACTTAACAACATATCTTTTGAGGATTTAGATCCAACTAGGATTCTTGATGATTAGGAGTGTTGTTCCTCCACTTCAAATGTTGGGAGTGATGATGAGGAATCACCTCCCTCCTCCCTTAGTCACCATTTAGAGGTTGATGATTCTCCTCTAGATTCTCTAACTTCAAGTTCACTTTGGGTTCGACAAACACTAGAGGTTGTAGGTAATTGGGTTAGGGATCTATTAGACATTAGGAAATCTCTTTCACAATTTCAAGGGTCTCCACATGTCTTCGTTTCTATTTCCTATGATCCACAATCTCTTCGAGAGGCTTCTGGTATTCCTAGTGGGATACAATTATGTAAGAGGAGTATAGTTCCTTGATTAGGAACCATACTTGAGATCTTGTCCCCCTTCCCAAGGGAAGGAAACTTGTTAAATACAAGTGGATCTAACAGACAATATTCATTATAGATGGGTCAATTGATAACTATAAGGTGAGGTTAGTTGAAAAGGAACCTAGGTTCCTTGTGTTGATTACTTTGAGACCTTTGCACCTATAGCAAAAATGAACTCCATCAAACTCACGCTTTCTTATGTTGTAGCACATCGATGAGAGGTTCATCAAATGGATGCAAAGAGTGTTTTTCTTCATAAAGATTGTGAGGAGGAGATATACATGGATCATCTTGTCCAAGACTCTTCTTTGGTTTGTAGACTTTGGAAATCTATCTATGACCTAAAATAGGCCCCTCGAGCATAATATCCCAAGATGGATTCCTTCCTTTTCATACTTAGGTTCTCTCATTGGTATTTGGATCCAAATATTTGCATTTTGTAGCAAGATTAATCACTCCTAGTTTCTCTATGTTTATGACCTATTAATCACATGGAGTTCCTCATCCACCATTATGACAGTGAAAACTACCCTCCAAGATAGGTTTTTGTTGATTGAGTTGGTCTTGTTGCACTATTTACTTGGGGCTAGCATATCTTGGTCTACTTTTAGGATCACCCTCACACAATTTGAGTATGTCCTAGATTTGTTCTCAAGGTTTCACATGGTTGACTACAAGCTTGCTTCAACTACCTTTCTTTTTGTAGTTAAACTTGAGGCTCAATGTTCTTTACCCTTCATTGATGTTATTGGGATTCTTATCTACCTAATTCACATTAGGCCCAACATTTCATATGATGTGGGCACGGTCTCTTGATTCACGTAGGAGCCTCATGAGTTACACTAGAAAGTAGCCAAACAATTTCTTCATTGCATTTAGGGTAATCATAGTTTTGGGATTCACTACACAACGATATGAGGCTTCATCTTCTAGGGGTCTACCTAGTCCTTACTCTCAAAATGTTCTCTCTATTTGAGGGGGTGGCTTGGGGAGGGGAGATATTCTATGTTTTTTTGTGGGGGCTTTTGGTCTTTGGGGAGGACTTTTATAGACATGGGTATCTCATCAAACTTCATTTTTTGAGACCCGTCTTTTTGCCCACCTAAGCTATGCTTATGGGAGATTGTTAGTGTAGATTTGTATTTTTCTAATGAATTTTTTTTTATTATTATCTAGATGTTTTCTACACTTTTTAATTAATCTTGCTTAGCTTAATATAATGAGTATTAGTGTGAGTCGTGATGTGACACATCTTCCATGGAAGTTACATCTACTATTCTTGATTTTTTTTGGTGTACTGTCCCTACCAGTTGTATTTGGCACCTCCCCCCTTCACCAAGTCTACGTATACTCTCTCCTAACTTTTATTTGCATCTTGTAACTTCATGCTATTATGCTTTCCTAATGTTGTTTTGTTTCTTGAACATTTACATTACTCTTTGAAGATTAACTTCATAGTACTATTTTGCCAATTCTAACACCAAGGACAACACCAGCACAAAGGTTGTGTACATCAGTTGATATTGCATCAAAATTCTATGTGAGTGACTAATATGTGACTACAGGTGGATGGTTCTTTTACTGTTTGGTTGTTCCTCTAGTGTTTTGGCCGCTTCCCCATGATTTGTTTTGGTTGCTGGGCAGCCACCCTTTGGATGGGGTTTTACTGTTCTGATTTCCGACAACTGTATCCTTGTTCAGGATCTGTTTGTTTGTTGTAATTCTGGTCCAGCAGTTTGAGGGTTCTATAATGCTGGGTTATTGAGTTTGCTTAGTCTTTTACTTAGCTGGTTCTGTCCTTTTTCTTGGATGGTTCTCTCCTTGTCTTCTTCAACACTTTGTTCGCTTGCTGACTTATACAGCTGCAAAGGTGTTACATGGTTGTCGTAAACTTTATTCTGCTTAGTGTAACTATTTGTTAACTTTAGTTTGTTGCTGTTGCTGGTTGCTGTTGTCATTGTTATCTGTATGGTTTATTCTGTTCAATCCAATTGAAAAGAGAGGATCCTGTTTAATCCATAAAATCTCCTTTCAATATTGGAGCGGATTTTCCATCAATACAATTTTTTGTTTCCAGCTTAGACTTAATGATTTCTAGGGTGACCTTTTTCAACTGCTCTCGTGGGTTGAACCTTTTTCAATGGAAAAGCCCCTCTCATCTCAAGATCCTTGTCCTCTCCAACAATAAACCAGTTACTATACGTCTTGGTACAACCATCACACCTTAAACTTA